>LQNS02000303.1:6204342-6235541 GCA_001587735.2 Parhyale hawaiensis
AGTTGCTGGGGCTCTTCTTATCCCCCTTCTTATGTATCGGTATTACATTAGCTAGTTTCCAATCCTGCGGAACTTCTCCTGTTCGTAGAGAGCGATTAAATATTTCGAGCAGTGGCTTCACCATGACTGGAGTCATTTCCCGTAGTACACGGGGAGTAAGATTATCTGGGCCAGTGGATTTGTACACATTTAGGTGGGTGAGTTCTTGAAGGATCTCGATTTCCGTGAAAACACAGGTGTTACCTAACCATTTGATTAGAGAAAACCAGACCTTGCCTACCTAACCTGACCCTACATTTTGAAAGAACGGGTAATTACCCGATATTTTGGATTCAAGCAATTTCGGTCCGATGTTTCTAACCCGACTTACCCGACTTTAAAACTTGTTTTTTCCAATTCTACGAAATCTGATATGAGGTTAGCTAACCTAACATTGTCTAACCTTTATCCAATCCATGACATTACTTACCAGCAGCTAACTAAAGCTAACTTCAAATTCAAGCAGGACTCTTCAAAACTATATAGTACTTTATCTGTTCCAATACTTGATAATTCGTTCTGCTTTATTTTTATTTTTTGACGTACTGTATGTTGAAGCTCCTTTTTCAAGGTTTTACACTCATAGCATCGTTGGAGGAAGTGAGACTGTTTATGGATACAACATGTCTACCTCTGGCAAAAAAATCCATGTGCAGTATGCGAATATACACCTTACCTCAAGTGTCTTCAGACGAGGTACAGGTGAAGTTGTTCAAGCCATCTCGTATGTGTATAGTCGCTACACTGGTTTTCTTCTGTTCAGTGTCATATTGCATCCAAGAGAAGGGCTAGTAGCGAAATAAAGAGTAAATAATTCCTTCTGCAACTCCTCACTGGAGTGTTTACTCTGCAGGAGTCTTGCTGGAGATGCTCCTGCTCGGTGGTATGCCTGCCTCTATGATGGCTGGTCCTCACGGGTCCTTGGTGAGGTCAGGCCACTACGCCCAGCAGGGTCTGCTCACGTCAGCATCGTTGGGGGGCTACTTTTTTGTGCTAACTCCACACTCGGCGGTTGTGGCTCTGGGTGGTGCCGTTCTAGCTGCCATCCTCACTCGAGTACTCTTCCTGGTATGTTGTGCCCCGCGGTTTCAATAGGTGTTGTTCATGTAGATGTATGAGCATATATTACTGCAACCGAGTTTGAAAGTTCTTCGATGCTTCAGTGATCTATTAGAGTATTTCACTTCTGATTTTGGACAGTGGACTGATCTACGGATCTCATTTCCAGATAGAAATAGAGTTGTTCTTGCTGAGCCACTGCTATTGCTTTGGTAGGCGTAAAATTCACCGTTGTCAAACTGGAAGCCGCCACGAATTGAATAAGCGTAGGAATATGAATTTTACTAGGTTGAGTATAACGTACTGACACGTTACGTTAACTAGATTTCAAAAGATAATGAAAATACCATTGAGTTTGAAATCATTCATCAAGTTAGCAGTCGATTTACGAATTACGGAGGTAGTATGTGAAGCTATTCCACCCCTTGCTTTTCCAGGCGATTTTCCAACGTGTTGACTCTCTAGCCTATTGTTGCCGCAGATGGGAGCACCGCTGCTGACGTTCCCACACATACTAACAACACTAGTGCTGCTCCAGACGAGAGTTCGGGGCGGACACCTACGGCAGGTACAGCTCCAGTACCTCACTTACCCTGAACGACATCGCCACGTGTTCCATCCTGTACATGTTACGGAAGCTGATCCAAACGCCCCGAGTGATGTGTCTACCCACCCTTGAGTTAAATGTATAGCATAACAATACTCGGTAGACTAGCTCAGAATGATTAAGTATCCTTCAGCGTGCTTGCCGCTCCCTATAGCTTGCCCAGTTACATATTTTTCACCATGTACATGCTGCAGTATTTGCCGATGAACTAGCAGGTGAAGCTTTCACTAAGGTATTGCTGAAATTAAAGAAGAAATAGTGCTCAAGCAGATTTTGTTAGAAATTTGTTAAAAACGAGTGTACTCGTATTTAGGACTGTCTTTTGGCTTCAAGTTGACAGTTGCATACCAGTCAGGTGTAAACTGGATTTCAACCCTACAGTCTGCTAGACAAAATTTAACTAATACGTAGAGTACCTGGTAAAGTGTTTGATTTAGAGGTATGCAGTTCAAGAGAATAAATGCGACGGTTTAAAAGGACAGTTCACACGCACTTCAGTTGTAGGCGAAAACTTATTGCTCTTGTAAATTTTCAAATATACGGGTACCGTTACAATACAAACGGATCATAATAGCTTCTAAGAGACACTTTACACTTGTGCTGTTGCTTCATTTAGATACATAACTGTTATTAATTGATATTTTGCAGCTTTGGAGACCCTTAGCCTTACTACACCCAAATAGAACTTGAGTTTTCCGTAAGAATAACATTGTTCGAAACTGCACGGTATAGGGAGTTCTGAACTATCCATGAGACATATGGAAGCCCCTCACGATACACTGAAGACAAGCTTATTTCCTATCATCGTTCCGCAGTGGAAAACCAATCTTGGATGGAATATCTTCGCGATTTTTCCCAGTAGAATTAAGTCTAGATTTTAAACTCACTACAAACTTAGATGTCGGAGAGTTATTGAAGTGTGTCAAGGTTATTAAATTAATTTTTTTGGTTGATGTATGTTCACTTTAAGTTAAACTCATTCTCAGGTAATTTCAGGAAAGAGTTGACACTTAGAGTATGTATTTTGACTTACACTATTCAGAAAGGCAAATACTCTATACACTTCAGACTATGTACATGATGTGTGTAACAAACTTCTTCGTCGATAGATTTATCAGTTGGTTTGTGGCTACATCGATGTACATGAGTGTGTATGTCTTTTATCAATCCACAGCAGCCAAAAGAAAATAGCACCTCGTTAGGATTAGCAAATCAGATTTTAAAAACGAATGATATTTGAGGGAATTCAATGCTACATGAATATTATAAAGATATGCAGTTACTACACAGAGAAATAAATATATGTAGGTAGTTTTCATCAAACAATGAGCAGATCATATTTTGTCTGCATAACTAGAAATCAGAGGTTTATTCAGTTATAGAACAAGGCAAGTATAGGATAGATAGTAGTACTTAAATAGTAAATATACGAAAAGAGTGCGGATTTTCTTTAATCCTCCACGATACATGGTTTTCACTCATCAGAACTTTGCCTTGCACGCTACAAGACATAAGAACAATATATGAGTTAGACATTCATTTCTGAACATGAGCACGAATCAGCCAAAGTGATGAATTCTACCACTTACTACAGTGATCTGCAAAATTCGCCAGGTGAAGCTACCTTTATAAACGGCTATGACTGCCATCTACCCCGGTTAAAAGGACACGAAACTATTATTTTTAATTAAAAGTATTTTTTTTCCAGTGGAGGCTCACTATTAGTTGCCGCATTGCAGGTTGTAGGACACACCTATTATTTTTTAAAATTCTATATTAGGATTGTGAATAAATAATAAACTTATGCATACATATATTTCGCTGCACAGAATAAATCTACGTCATATGTTAATACACGTTTTCAAATTTTCGTGGAATTTATTTCTATATCTCAACGTCGTTATTAACGACGGGTTTCTTCTACAGGTGTGTGCAT
This sequence comes from Parhyale hawaiensis, assembly GCA_001587735.2. Lineage (NCBI taxonomy): Eukaryota > Metazoa > Arthropoda > Malacostraca > Amphipoda > Hyalidae > Parhyale > Parhyale hawaiensis. Next base: position 6,207,984 of record LQNS02000303.1, read on the forward strand.
CGCACACCTACTGTTAAGTGAACTTAACCCTGAAGCCGGTGCGGCCTGTAGTGACCGTTGCATTTTTGACGACCGTGGCTCTGCAATCCGTTTTTTTGTAAGATTTGCGAAAAAAAGGGTCTTCAAGGCCCTTCAAGGAGGGTGCACATCTTGTTGAACTGGAACTCGAGGGACTATGATAGGCATTCAGAAACTATACCAATTGAACACCTTGCACGGTATGGTAGTTAGATATGATCGTAAACATCTCATTATGGCAGCACTCAAATGATGATCGTAGGTATATATATGTCAAATCATACCATGAAAACTCAAATTCAGTTAACATTCAATCTGCACACAATTCCCATGAATGTCCATTTCACTGTTAGGTGTTCAGTTATATGCAGTTTCTTTCGTCGGTGATGATAGTCACGCATCACTAAATTTGATAGCAGATACATTTTAGAAAGCTACTACTTGATTAGGGAATTCAGCTCAAGTCGCCTGTAACTGATTTACACGAACAAGACCAGTATGTTCAGTGTAGTAGAAGTTGATGGGCGCCAATGATGAAAGTCTTTCTCGTCCCATGGTTAATCTCGAGGGTGAATGGAAGCGGAGATCAGCGAAAGGGTGCAGACAATTTACAGAGGAGTAGAGATATGTATTTGGAATTGTCATCCGATAACAATCTTTGATGGCCTCTGCAAGTGACTTAGGTCGTTTCTTCTCTGGGGTTTTTATTTACCAGGGTCATCCAAAAGTAATGCCTCCTATTTTTCATTACCCCCGAAGGGATTCGAGAGGATTGTAAATAGCAATGTTATGATGACTGAGCTGATACACTCATGAGTCATGACTTGAAAGTTTCATGTCTCTGTTGCAGATATTGACAGCGTGACACTTGAAGATGGCATTCCCTGTAATGCTCGTGAATTAAAAGCAATGATGCATTAATGAATTCCTTCATGTACAAATTTTTGATCAAACCAATCAACATTTCCTGGCAGCTGCTGAACATTAACGATGCTGATGCAATTAATATAAGCGTAGTTAGGAAAACAGTCAATAAATTTCAGAGAAACGATAGAGATTGTGTTCGACAAAGTGCGCAGTTCGAACGACCAGGCAGCAGTCGAGTACGGGTCACGAAGGACAATAGATATATCACCATCGACGGAAAGTACGGTGACCCGCGCCTCCTACCCTCCCCATTGCTATGCAGTGTAAGTGCCCCCACGGTAGCTGTGACACCCAGCAATTGTCGACTAAGCATGCCAAGCAGCACGAAAAACGCCTACCTGGAATCGTGGTATGGTAATGATTCCTTGACTTTCAGCGCCAATAGTCGAGCTCGTAAGCTTACTGCTACCGTGGGTGCACTTTAAGCGATGTAGCTAGTCATTCTTAGGAAAAATGAAAGTGCATGTGCTAGCCTGCTAGGTAGGTTCCACGTATGCTCAAGTAGGAACAGAAGGACCACCGATGGGATAGCCTTCAGGGCTTGTCGGATCGGTACGAAACGGAGGTACCGGATTTTTCGGCTGCATCATCACTGGTGACGTGACTCGGTGTCACCACTATGAGTCGGAGTTCAAACGGCAGTAGATGGAATGGCACCACTCGCACTCTCCAGCATAGAAGAAGTTCAAGACGCAGACATTTGTTGGCATTGCGATGTGCAAAGTCTACTGGGACTAGGAGGGCGTCATCCTGCTGGATTTCTTCGAATTAATTGCAACTGCCAATACCGACCGTCACGTTGAAATTCTATCAAGCTGAAGGCCAGGATTGCCCGAGTAAGGCCAGAGTAAAGGGAAACATTCCTCTTACAATACACCAGGTCACGCATAAGTTGAAGAACACGGAATGTAGGATAAATATCCGCTGGAAATTGCTGTCTCACCCACCGTATAGTCCCCACCGGGCTGGCCCAGTCTGACTTTCACTTGTTTGGACCACTGAAAGGACGCATTACGCGGTCAGTTTTTTTACGACAACGCCGTAATCTCAGTCGTGAAAAAATGGACCGTCTCGATGGCGCTGACGTTGACGACTGAGGCATCGTGGCTCTCGTTCATCTCTGGCCGAGACATTGAAAATGGTGGTGACCAGACACCTAAAAATAATTCTGGAGCACAAAAAATCGCTTAATTCAATGGTTCCACTTCCTATTCTGCAGCGCTTCAATTTTTTGAGTTAAAAAACAGGAGGCAAACTGTTGGAATGACCCTCGTACATAGACTCCCATGCTTTAGCTTCTGCGGAACCAACTCAGGCGATGGGAGGCTACTGCTGTATAGGTCAATGGCCTCCTCAAAGGATAATGATGGAAGTTTTGCAAATGATTGCATAGACAAGGCCCAACAGTGATGCTGCCTTTTGTGTCAAACTTGGGATCTGAGCGTTCAGATCTTCATTGATGTGATCCAAGAATTTTATTTGTGAGATTTTATGTTTATTGAAAAAATAAAAAAATCTGTTATGGCAACGTGTACAGGTAAAAAGCATCCAGCCCTATATTTGCCTGCCTTAGAATTCACTCGCAGCATTTCTTTGATTTCATCTTCATGGATGCAAAAGTAGTTGAGGTGCTTGGCAAGCGGAACTCCCCTGTGGCTATGGGGGAGGGGGAGGGGGGGTTGTGTCCTGCAACGGCGATGAAAATTATGAACAAGATTGAAATTGGTTCTAAGACTATGGTTTTCTTTGTATCAACGCTAAAATCTAATCATATGTGCCGTTCAATAGTGTTAACAGCTTCAGTAATTTTTTTGAAGATCCGTTCATAACTTTTCGAGTTACGCTGCTAACGAGCATTATGACAAACATGAGTCAAACATATAAATAAACAAACTGATCTGCACCTTAATTTTGTCATTTATGCCTTCTAACATTACTAACAATTCCTGTAAATTTCATAAAGATCAATTTATTATTTTTTGAATTATTCTGCTAACAAGCTCTAAATTAAACACAGCGACAAACGAACGAACGAACGGATCGTTACAATAACTTGGTCATTTACTCTTCATGATATACCTAAAAACTCATGTAAAGTTCATAAAACTACATTCATAATATTCTGAGTTATAGCATTGAAAAAAAAAATGAGGCAGACAACAAACGGATTGACGGATCTTCACCAATAGTCGATCAGCTGTTTCTTTAAGATACCTAACAATCTCTGTAAATTTAATCAAAATCGGTCCATAACTTTTTGAGTTATCTTGATGACAGACAGACAGACTGAAAGACGGACAGATAGACAAAGAGACGGGAAGACAGACAGACAAACCCGACGGAAACATAACCTTCTTGGCGTAGGCAAAAATGAGATGGCCATAGAGCCGCTGACCGTATACCTACTGTACAATAAACAGGTCAAGACGACTGGCCAAAAGCCTCCAGGAAATTGCTGTAGGGCACGGAAACCCTGAAATGAGAAGCGACTGCCACAATGCTGCTCTAAGCTCTGCTTAAAATACATAACAATTCATCGGATGGCTTCCCGAAGTCGAGCTTTTCCGTAACTCCAGTCAGGAATGTTAACCTTGTCACTCTGAATCATGTTGCAAGTGTTAGAAGCAAGGCAAGTAACTTTGCTTGAGGCAGATGGAAACTTTTTTCCAGGAAGAAGGATTGAATAATATAAAGAGTTAAAGGTTAACTTCTGAAACCTGACTCAACAAGGCAAAGCCAGAGCACTCGTCCGAAGTTCCGAACAAAACAAATTTCGAAGGCTTGGTTACGCCGTTCAGTCGAGGACACCTACACGCACATTACTGTAAGCGCAGTGCCCTCGGGGTGTACCTATATTCCTGATGGAGGAACGCTTGCTTTGCACTTCACTGATTTCATAGCCCACTAAACTTTCTCTCCCATTAGATTGGTAAAGTTTAAGGTGAGTGTAGCATGCCTCACTGCCGGCGCACGGGTCTGAATTTTCGCAAGCATTCATTTTGAAGTAAACCAAGCTATTACTATCAAATCAAGTGCAGAAATGAAATCTACGGGGAAGTTTAGATAAATTTTCTTCAGCAAATTATAAGCAAGGACATACCACCTCAATTGAAGCTATACCAAGTCTGTCTTGTTATTAGTTTGTCCGAGCATTACTCCCACTGGAAGGCTTATCCTTTAACGAGCAGTAAAAGAATTTTTGAAAGATATATGAAAATGAAATTTGTGAAAACTATGTAAAAAGATAATTTTATGGCAATTAACTTGAATTTAACATACAGCATCATGGATATAGATAAATGTTATATAGATATTTGAGTGAAATATGCAGATTACACGCATTTGGATGAGCACACTCTTACGACCGAACTCGGCAGGGCACGGGTACCGAGAATAGATGGAAGGTTAATGCTTCCTATAATAAAAGAGCTGAATGTCCGTCCGTCAGTCCGAAGCCTTCCAAGATCTGAATCTAGGATACGAACCGGGGAAATGCTTATTTTTTGATATTGACAAGGGCTCGGGATATGTAGACTTAGTGCATTTTGTGTTTTTTTGTAAGATATGATGAAATATGTATTTTCATGACTAATGTAGCAAAAGGGTTACGCCATGATGGTCTAGTACCTATGCATGAGTTCTGCCCTTTTTTTCAATTAGCTTTGCAAAGCTACCAAGAAGACTTAATGCATCTCCAAAGTGCTGAACGCAACTTTTGAAGTCTTATTTTTTTATTTTTATTGTTCTATGGATTTCTGTTAATAAACTTTATTATTATTATTTTCATAATTGACGCAGTAACGTATAAGGGTATATTGCACCAGTTAAATTAGCTCTCCAATTTCAATCGGATTGTAGCTATAATCAGCGGTATTCTCTACTTTTGTTTAGTTCTGGCGACAGAGATAACGCCAGAGTCACTCGTGACGTTTTGGCCAATTTACAGCAGCATTTTTGTTCACAAAATTAAAAAAACTAATTGATGCAATAACAACGGACCTTATGTGTTAGCTCTTGTCTTCAAAACACAAGCGTGAAACAAACTGCCGCGACAACTTCTTGGAAACGAGCACTCCATCCCTGTATTAGTTGGGATAAATTTTTACTCAAATCAACAAGCGGGTGTAACGGCATTATGCTGCTACGTGTGTGCTGGCCCTTAAAATCAGTGGTTCATATGAGAACAGGTCCAAGTAAATTTACCGCAGAGAAGGGCATGTGTTTATTAATATAAGTAAGAGTGAGAAAAAAAGCGAAAGAGCTCTGCACGTCAGGCTGCCGGATATGAAGTGGTGGAGCGACAGAGATATCTCGAGCTCCCGGAGCGAGTCCTTGAAGAGCTCACATCTTAGGGAAATTTAACCCTTCAGCCCGTGCATTTCTCCCGTAGAAATAACACTATTCGGTGCCTGAAATATTTATTGTGTGCTGTGAATTGACTGCACTGAATGCTGCATGTAATATTGCCTTAGTCGAAGGAAATAGACTTGTTTGTGAGCGTCTAACGTTATGCGATGTCGTGATAGATTACCTCTTCAATAAACGATGCTGGTGCATGTTCGATTAGTCACACTAAGCTGCAAACGGGGTTCAAATTATCATAGAATGTGACATGTTTGCCACATCACAACAATTACCTATCTGAGCCCTAGAGCTTGGATTCGCAGTATCGAAAATTTAATATGCGTGGAACTATAGGGTAACTTAACCTAGCCGCATCTAATTGAGGTGGCGCCACCTATCTATTTTTTTTCTTCCGTAAGAATGCAATAGGAATAACCCCTTGGGCGGTAAAGTGTTCAACTAGAGTAAAATTGTATCAAACCTGCCTTGAGATTATTGTAAGGCATCTACTAAACCCCATAGTACTCGAAAATGCAAAATTGGGCAGCTGTTCAACTCGCTTGATTTTGGCGGCATCTCCTGATACTATTTAGGGTCGCATTCAGGATCCTTAGAAAGGGGGTGTAGCCCCTGGAGAAGGTTGAAAGCACCAAAGGTGCGCCAGCTCAGGGAAGGGGATCTAGCCCCCAGACATATTTATTTGAAAATTTATGGCTGATGGATGCATTTTTCTAGCAACTGAAAAAGTACTGTTCTATTTCTTTCAGGGACAAGGAGCATTTTCTTGAAACTATGAACTCCCGGAACAGGTTCCCATCCATGTTTTATAGGTCTTATATTTTTGAAAGGCTGAGCGTTTTTCGATATTAGAGACACGTTGATAGTCTTTTGAACGTGTTCTTTCAGTTAAACGTCGGACTGTTTCGTTGAGTCCTTCCAGAAACAACTGTTTGTCTACAAGAAAAATTGTTTGACTGTTCAGCCCGCTAGCTGTTCGATTGACAGCATTCGTTGGCACGCGTAGTCTAGTGCCCATCCAACTAATCCGTTTGCGCTGCCGCGGCAAGGCTTCAGCTTGCGCAAAATTTAGCTTTATGAAAAACTGTGGAATATCTCAGCCGCTATTGCAATTTTTACCCCATAGCTGATGCCAATGGCATACTTCCTGCTATCGTTCTTAATTATGAACGGTTTAAATTAACAAAGATTCATATTTTAAGAATCAGAGCACGATGTCTAACTGAAGTCGCGGCCATGAGTAAGGTGTCGTATCAATTGAGTTGGTTCTAGGCTGCTAGCGCCAACAAAAGTTCCTACGTGGGCACCGGGCTTTACCCATGCACTGAGAAGCAATTAGAAAGTGTTACTAATAAAATGATGCGGAATTCAGGAGGCAGCGCACTTTCTTTCTGTTTCAATGACACAGTAATGCATTCACCCGATTAACTGAAAGAGCACATTCAAAAGACTAACCTGTAAATGGGTTCAGACCCTGTTCTTACGTCACTCACATCCCAAATTTCAATTCTTGCCCTCACGACTGATGGAGCCGCCCTCATATATCGGCGTACGTTTAGCGTGTGTAAATTGAGGCAGAGTTGTGACTGTAACTAGCCATATTCATTGAAAAGCAATTGGACTCTACAGCAGCACCAGGTTGCATTGGATAACAAATTAAGAGCTCGCTGCCGTCCACAGTAAGTTTGTTGCCAAATTCATCAATTAAGATGATGGTTACTATAAAATTGATACATCCAGATACTAGGTATGATTTGAAAAAGATTGGATTCAGTTATTGGAGCAGAGGAGAAGTCACACGAGAATCATATGAACGCGTTTTCTCAGTTAACAGTTTGAAAGCGCTGCTGTGTCCATTTAAACATCACAAAAGTGCACGGTTTTTTGGAGTTTTATACGAGTGTAAATTTGAAAATACGTCGGAAGCTTTGCTATGATAGGTTTTAAGCCAGCTGACTACGCGGCAGCTAACATTTTACCACTGACACAATAACAATATTTTTAAGAACCAAGTTGTTACTTTCAAAAGGGCACAATAAAACATTGTGACTATTATATTGTGAGAAAACTCTTCCAAAAGCTGTTGTATGAATGAAAGGTGAATACAAATAGTGAGGGTATCTCTAACACGACAATTTTCCGTTTGGGATAATTTGTTTTATTTCTATATGGTATGAGCGATATGTACACTGTATAATACATGAAAAGGTAAAGTTGCAGAAAGGGGTGTACGGAGAAGAGATAAAGTACATTCGCTGATTTGACAGAACAGAATTGTCGGAATGTGAAGCTTGCCGAGGCATATTAATGAACACGCAGCGAGGAACTGTACGGGAAACGTTTCTGCAGCTGAAAGCTTTAAGATAAAATTACTGTACATCACATAGATTAGAAATAACAAGTATTTATTATATTTTAATGCCGGCTTGCACGCCAGTATCTTATTCTACAGAGTTCAGTAATTGAATGTCTAGTACGGTATTGTTGTTAGTGAAGCAAACTTTGCGTATACAAGGGGATTTGTTTAAATATATACGCCTGCAAGTTAAGATTCAGTTGAGGTGCGTTCGAAGCAAAATAAAGCCTTATAGGCTTCACTTCAAAGAATAAGTTACCTTTGAGACGTCTTTGAACTTGGCATTACTCTGTGAACTGGAGAGTTAGTCGGTTCTACATAATCTTGCTTCTCCTATCATATGCAACACAATTCAAACAGATGAAGCAACTTATAGTTGCTGTTTGCATTTCGGACAAGTTAAGTCAAGTGGGTTGGGTTTAAATCAATTTTGAGGACCCAATCGAACGTGCCTCTTGTGTCACTACAGGGAAGTTTCAAATATCTCTTCTAAGGAGTGCAGTAGATGCAAAAAGCTGTACACTTCTCAGTAACTTAAACGGGAATAATTACGCATTCAGATTGTTGTATACTTACAAAGGCGGTGGTTTAGATAGTGGATGTTAGGTATTTTAGAGTGAGACGAGGTACGATAGGGTTAGGGGAGGTACCTACTTTATGTTAGAATAGCTAACAGAGCTTAATTGGGCATGAAAGATTGGGCGCCAATCTTAAGCCTTCGAGGCTGGACTTGTTCGAAACATCAGGCAGGTGCAATGGCTACGACCCGGTGAATTGAGTTCTAGGCGTTGACCCTAAATCGGCTACCGTTGTGACTCCCAGAACCTTAATGTTGTCTTTCATAAAATGGAGCTGTGGGCAGGCTCAACGTAGTCGCGTTCATTCTAACGTTTGCAACACGCAATAAAATGACAAATTCATAGCTTGTGTCTGAAGATTGTCTTCCGCCACCAGGCGTTCCATTTTTCTTATGTTATTATTGTAGCAAAAAAAAAAAAAATAGTGTAAGCCTCCGTTTCCACAACAACGGCGATCTCACAGGCGGAGAAACAAGGATTAACTGGCCATCAAAAATGGCTGCGTTGAATTTGCCCCAACAGGGGGTGATGGTCTTGCGCCACGAGGGGTTCTAGTTTGCATATGTGAGCGTTTAACTAACAGAGCAGCGCATAGCTTTGAGATTTCCGATACACTATTACTTTAAAGAGCTAACTAAAACATATCTAGAGACCCTTGCCTAGCCAAATTGACTAAAAAAGCTGGTATTTTATTGTTAGACGAAGTTACCTTTGCAAGAACCTACGAAAAATTTGGCAGCTGAACACCAAGCAAGGGTGAAAAACTGGGTTGTCAGGCAGCATCAAAGTGCATTTAATACACGTTTCCCATTTCCATTCAGTGCAGTTAGTCAAAAATTTTAATTTAAAAGATTTCAAGCGCCTATCGTATATACTTGTACACTGCCTGTGCTTTAAAATATCCCTAGGCTACAAGCTTTGTATTCCGGAAATTTGCCCAATCAGTATCAATGAAAATATCGCATGTTTGCATTACGCCTTAACCTGATCGTATCTAACCTAACCTACATTTACCTGCTACGAATGTCACCCAACAGTTCTTTTAACTAGGCAGGCCTGTACTATTAACTTTACAGTGACTGTTCTATTGTAGCCATAATTAACTGAAACTTGAGCTGAAGCAGTGGCCAAGCATTCATACAGGCTACAAATTAGTTCGCGTTAAATGTAAACATTGTACTAGGCTGCCTCATTTTCTTTCATTCACAAGCATTATTTGTTGAAAATTTTCTCCATCCAGGTATTTCCTCCGAATTTTGTGATTATACGTTTATAATTTCGTTAATACATTCTGTGCCGAGTTATTTACATGGACAAGGAGAAGAAGTTGCAGAAGAGAACTGTTAATATTCACGAACTAAATAACAGTATTAATATTGACTAAGATTATCTTACCTTTTTCATTTTCTTGACGATAGGATGATTTCTCACTTGGATTTTATCACCACAGTTCGATTTGCGAAGTACCTATTAACGCATCACCGCACTTCATTAACACCATAGTACAAGGTTCAAAACTAAAGTTTTCAAGTTTCGCTCCAAAAAGCAGAAAAGGATTTTTGTTCACTACAATAATGTTCGTAATATTTGATAGTTAATATTAGCTTCTTGAGGACGCGCAGAGCAGCTTGAGGTACCGCAGTTGCAGCGGTAAACATTTTCAGAACAATTTTACAACAGTCCACAACATGCAAATGGTAGGCAGCACGCTTATCAAAAAGGAACAACACAATCATTATTGGATTCACATGTTGTATATGAAAAATTTTAAAATGGTCTCAAGTATCATGCTGTTTTTGCAGTTATTTTTTCTATATTTCATTGTTGAGAAAGCAACGCTTGACACGCAGAAAGGCTCCCAATGCACAATATATACTGGTACCTCGTGTATGGCTCCTTGGGTGACGCTATGCTTCGCCGCAGCTGACGGTAAACATTTTCACGACTCTCAAGCCGAGTTTTGCAGCTTCACTGTCTGCACAACGCTGTGCTCGCCGCAAAAAGGTATTTATATGTTACATAACCGTCAAATTAGTTTCTTCCACAAGTGTCGCTGGACAAACTACGGAGATTTCATAAAATTTGTATTGAAATAAACGCAGAAAAACAGTGCACTTTTCTGCTATTACTAAGGCACAGGAACGATTCAGACGAGTGGATTAGTGAAGCATTGAGATGCATGACGTATGAACTCGGCTTTATAGCGTCGGACATACAGAGTCTTTTTCTTTATAGATAATGAAACTACGCATATATGATTGCATGTGTAAGGCGTCAACACGCAAGAATGAGAAATAATTCCGGAATTTAAGTGAGTAAAGGGTATAGGGGTGTATACCTTTATACTGTACTTCTTAAGTAGGTACTTGTTCATGTATGCATGACTCGGCATATTACCTATATCTTCCGAATACCGAGAAGGAGTACTTTTACAATAGTAAACACTATTGGAAACGTCAATACTGGGGTTTTACGGTCAACGCAATGAGAGCGTCACCGGTGTTCACACTTCGACATCAGCTAAAGTAAACAGTTTTTCCAGACAACTAATTTGCCACGATCTTTGCTCGCTCTTATACTCCGTTACATAATGATATTGATGACGCAATACCCTATGTTCATGGTGAGAGAACCGCTTATTCATTTTAATGCGTTCCTTAACCTGTTGATACTCTAATACACGTGTAGAACGAAATTAATAGCTCTAGCACAAAATTGACCATATATCATTTTTGTGAGATCAACTTTTCATGAAACTACCAGGGAAATCTTGACATCTTATGGCAACAATGTTGAGTTGGTTTACATTTTACTGTATCTCCTGATTGACAACTCTTTGCTTTTTTTTTCTTTTTGAGGTGATCCTCAACCTCTAAGTAACGAGGAGAAAGGAATTATCACCAAAGAAACTGCTAAAGGCACCTCTCCTGATGTCATTGCCCGAAAAATAGGACGCCATATTGACACAGTGACAAGATTCTTGATGGACCCTTCACCAAGGAAAAAATGATCAGATGCTGGGCGTTCAAGGACTGTTACTGATCGAGACATGAAAATGTGGTTCGTCAGCTACGTAAAAGACCCTGATAAACAAGAAAATCAATTTTTACAGCTGCTGGGTTTTTTGAAGTGCCTATAACCACACGAGATGACATCTTTCACTCCATTGCCACTTTCATATCTCCTCTGAAATTGCCTCCTCTCACCCAAAGACATAAAATATTAGGGATGGAATGGGCAGAGAAATGCATGAGGATCAACATGAATCATGTTTTTTACATGAACGAAACCCGGGGAACCCTTGATAGATCTGATGGGTGCTACCTGGAGGTGAGTGTCATCAACGCATAAAACGTCAACAATAGGGAGATGGTGTTATGATATGGGCTGGTATCATTGGGGATCGACTTGTAAGTCCGCTTAGAGTACCTGTTGGCGTGAAAATTACAACTGCATCATAGTGTGACATGCTAATGGAAGCCTTGGTCCCATGGCTCGATGACATACCCCTTTCGTTGCTTCGAAACTTGACTTTCACGCATGATAATGCGCTTTCTCACTCTGCCTGTACTACCACAGCGTTTCTGGACTCTTTGGGGTTCCATGGAGAGAAATGCGTGCTCTCCATGCCGCCGTGCTCACCTGATCTAAACCCAATTGAAAACTTCTGGGCCCTTCTGAAAAGGGAAATTTAAGCAGATGGAAGGCAGTACAACCCAAAATCTGGCTGTGGGATGCTGTTGCTGCAGCAGTAGTGAGGACAGTTCCACCTTCTGCAATAAAGAAACTCACTGGTTGCATGAATTCAAGGATTCAAGATTTTTTTTCAGTCATTGTAACTTTTGATTAATGATTTCTTGGTTAATACATATTTTTCTCATATGAGTTGATCATTTTTGCTCCTCTGGTGACATTAAACTGTGAATTTTTTTTAGTCAAAAAGCAATTACCGCCACTCAGTGAAATTGGTAAAATTGAAAAAAACATAATTTTTCTAGAACCAGCTTGATTAGTCGTTTGAAAATTTACTGACACTATAAGCATAATAAGTTTAACTTTCTGCAAAATATTCACTGAAATATATAACTGAATAGTCCAGATGTCGTCAATTTTGCGATAAAGCTATTATTTCCGTTCTAAGTGTACGCATTAATTTTTGTTGGAGCACACCATTTTGGCCTTTTGTATCCAAATGGAGACGGAAGGCGTTAGAAGGATAAACCCCCAATGAAGCGCCTGAAGACTGTAACACACAATAGTTTCGGGAGAGCAGCAGTCTCCCACTCATTTGCGTGTAACTTATTTCCGACGGCCCTCACTTCCGTTTATCTCTGGGAGGACCCCCGAAGCGTCCCTATATTTCTCTCTTCTCACCCTTCCTTTGCCCATTTTCCTCCACTACCCCGTCCCACGAAGGAGCTCGCGGTTAGGAGTCGCGACAACGACATGACACAACAATTCAAATTGCGTATTCTCTCGACTGCAAAACTGTTTTTTCAAACAGTAAAAACATGCACAACTTCATGAGTCTGAATGCGCTCTAAATTTGAAAAGATATCTGAAACTTTAACGATGGCACTTGTTGATGGAGCTCACTTGATGGCCGACTTGCAACAGCACAATAAAATATTCCAACTGTTGGCTGAGGAAACTGTTAATATGACTTTCGTTTCAACCAGCCTTTGGGAAAGTTAGCTTGTGGTCAAGTCCAGCCTATAGTATCGTCAACCCTGTAATATGTCCACGAAAAATGGGGAAATCAGACTCATAGTGACCATCACTTCCTTTCCTCTTATAGTTCCGGAAGTCAAGCCAACACAGACTGCTTTTAAAAAGACTCAACGAATATTTGCTTTCAACTTTTATTATCTTTCTGAGAGAAAAGCAGTGTTGAAGTAAAGCCATCTATCGTTGATTCTTCTTAACTCGTGGACTGTTTGAGAGCAACAGTCCTGAAGAAAATGATCACAAATTCAAAACATCAACTAAGCTCTGAAAGATAATATGACATTATAAAACAGCTAGTGCATGAGGCGAAGTTAAGAACAAAGGGTGTGGATAGCTCCGTCCTACCCGTATATCTGTTCGACATATGCAAGTTCGAAGAAGGCCAACGCGTCATTTCCTGCGATACGGCACCGGACGCTGGCTAGCTAACATGCTAGCTAAGCCTTAAGGCATCCTTTACTGTTGTTAAGTTTGCTGCTCGTGTTGGGTGTGTGTGGGCTTGAAATGCGTCTGTGAAAGTAACGAGATAATAATTCTCATAAGTGGGGTCGTGCTGAGAGCAGTGGCTGCATTTTCCGTCCTCTGACTCAACTGAGGCTTTGCAAGATAGTCCAGTGATACCTAAAACCAACTAAAACACTAGTACAAAAAACCAACGTGCATTTATTTATGTAGTTATTTGTTGACAGTTTTCGTGAAACGGCTCAAGAAACAACAGGCTTACATCACTATTCAACATAACTTCGAAGTCGGTTCAGCAAGATCTGGACATCAGTAATGGACAAATATCTGAAGCAGTACTGCTGGACAATTTTGCGATAAGCTTTAAAACTCTTTGGCATTGTAGTTACATCTCAGACATATCGGTTGGAAGAGGGAGTGTACTTATTGTTCACACTTTCTTTTAGATGTTCCTGTGAGTTTCCTTGCTACATAGCACGCTATTGCTCCCTGCCTCAACAATGAAGTGCCGATGCTTTTGTCTTGCCTCCCATTAAAAAGTTTAGATAAAACTAAATATAATACAAAACTCTTGGAAAGCTCTAAGCGGTCCCCTTCGGGAGTCACGACCGCAAAAGTTAAAATCCTTCGACAAAGAAAAAGAAAACTGTCGCGAATTCATATTATAATAGCTTACGTGAAAAGAGGAAAACAAGAGTGTGACGCTTATAAACAAACCTGCTGATAAGGAAAAATTTAGGTAAAGGAAAACATCTAAATATAATCGATTGTACACATGCGACGCTCTTACATTATGTTTGTATCGACCCCTGTAGTCAAATAGAGGCAAGCGAACTCTTTATTTTATAACATTGTTAGTAAATACAAATATACAAATTATACAATAGACCACAAGGGTGTATGTTCTAAATTTGATTCTATCGATTTTCCTTAGTCTTGTGTCATGCAAATTGAATTACGAGTAAAATGGAGCTCATCAATCTGCAGTTAAATGTTAAATGTTCCCAATTCTCAGGATAAAATTCCCAGAGCAAAATTCCTCGAACAAAATTCCAGGAACTAAATTCCCAGAACAAAAATTTCCGGGACCGTGACTACATCAAAAATGTGTGCAGCGCTTTAAAACATATATATTTTTTCTAAATTTAAGCTCACTCAGTATTCAGCGACATATTCGAAGCTTCATCTTTAGCAGCTGCTATACCATATAGCTACTAGTCCAACTGAGATTTCAAGTAATTTTTGAACACTATAACAATGTGTAGTAGGCCTATGTAGCTCCGACGGCACCGTGACCGTAACGGCAGGCGTCCGTTTCGCCCTTGTATAGGGGCGTGGCCGGATGCATGGAAGCCATGACAAGTAGTTATCAACCAATTTGACGGATGCGTGCCAAAATGTCAGCCATTCCTCCTTTCAAAAGTATCACTCTGAAAAAATGAAGAACATGCTCCCGCATACTTCACATTTTGCATGTAGAAGTTCGATAAGTTGAAACTGTTATAGTCCGTAGTCCCAATGTCTTTTCTGATACTCGGGAATTCTATTTTGAATGGGAAGCCATTTCCCGTTCGTTCAGAACCATTGCCGTAACCAGTTCTAACATTTAGCATTTTGATGTTTGCTGCAGCATTTATTATTTTGCAAGCATAGAAAGTAAGCAGAGTAGAGGGCGTCGGTCACAAGAGAAGAACTGTGGATCGCCTGCTTCAGCCAATCACCGACGAGATGGCCACCACCAATAGGCTGTGAGTACGCCAATGAAAAGTTGAATTCAATTGATCATTTTACAAAACCAAATTTTCTAGTTAAAATCAATGTGTTGTTAACTGGAGAAAGTATACTTTATAGCGAGTGGAAAATTGAATTTCACTTTTGAACAAATAAGCCCAGAAATGGTATAGAGTTTTGGAATTGAAGCATTAAAATGCCGCCACGGTAGCTGCATGCTTCCGTTCTCAGCTCTAACACCTTGTACCGCTCGTTCGATTCCCCGTGCACACGAGCTCTTTGCAGATCTTGGTGTGCTGACTCGGAAGTTGTGTGTGCATGCTCGGCACCGTGGCGGAACTGCTTTCCTCAGAGATGAGGGGGGTGGGGGGTCTCGGGTTATTTGTTCCTTCCGTCAAATTGGCGCCATAGTTCGTAACCCGAGNGTAACCCGAGGGCGACTGCGACTACACTTACTTATCTGGGGCCAGTGGGCCTATACCCGCAGCACAAACCAGTGCATGTGGGTTTCCCAGGTGAGGGTGTGGTCTAAGTTGACTTTACTACCCTGATTGCAGAATCAAACATTTCAAAAGTAACGTAAACTTTTTAAGAACTTTTATTTTTGGCAAATCCAAGGGTAATCCTATTGCAATTACAGCTGAAACTCAATTCGTAGTTGTGAATTGAACACTCAAAAAATCTAAATTCCACACCAGGTAAAGCTAGTTATATTAGTTTTATTGATGGAATTGTAAAAGCGAAAGCCCGTAAGCTTAGTCAAGATTTGTTCGGGAGAGGTATACTCGGCGTATTGGTCTGGTGCTCTTCATGAGTTTGCCTTGGAACCGTTACGATGCCGTACGGGCCAGTATACACAGAGCTATTCTGTGATCTAGGGTCTTCTCTTTTTTTTTCATTCTTTTGTTTTCCTTTTCGTCACCCGCTGGGCTGGTTGTGGGCGGGTTTGTTAACCTTGTGGAGTTTCTCCGTTTCCACGTCGCCAGTCTGGTGTGATTTAATAATAATAATAGTAAGTGTAGAGCTGAACATCGCTCAACCGATCCAACTATTGGGGCGGGAAATCCCCTCGATAATAATAGTTTTCATTACGTGTTAAAATTACGCGAAAATTACGAACAGTTACTGAGTTACCCACCGCCCATTTTTAAATGTATGTATTAACTACCAAACTAGACTATGTCTAAATTAACATCATTTTTATTGAGCGCTCCACACGTCTGCCGTTAGCACGCATCTCACATGTCCCGTAGCGATTCTGTTAATTACTTCCGCCAAGGAGGTTATGTTTTCGTTGTGTTTGTCTGTCTGTCTCTTTGTCTGTCAGTCTGTCTGTTTGTGTATTTATCTGTCTGTCACCAAGATAACTGAAAAAGTTATGAACCGATTTGGACGAAATTTATAGGGATTGTTAGGTATGTTAGGAGGAACAGTTGATTAACTTTTGGTGACGATATGTCCATCCAATTGTTTGTTTGTTCGTCTGCCTCATTTTTCTCAGCGCCATAGCTCAAGAAGTTATAGATAGAGTTTTATGAAATCAACATGAGTTTATAGGTTTATAACAAAGTGTGAATGACTAAATTTTGGCTATGGTCTGTTGGTTCGTTCGTTTGTCACTATTTTTAATTTTATGATTGTTAGCACAATAACTCAAAAAATAATGAATGGATCTTTATAAAATTTATAGTGGTTGTTAGAAATGTTAAAAGACATAAATGATTTCATTTTGGTGAAGATCGGTTTGTTCGTGTGTATGTTTGACTCATGTTTGTCTTAACGTTTTTTAGCAGTATAACTCAAAAAGTTATTGACGGATCTTAAAAAAATGCACAAGCTGTTATTACTATCAAAAGGCACAAGCGATTAGATTTTGGAGTCTATACAAAGAAAATTATGGTTTCAGAGCCAATTTGAATTTTTTGCTACCGTTGCCTCCGTTGGCGGAGGTATGAGCTCTTAGAGTGGTCTAGCTCATTCATGGTTTTCTCGAGTCACAAGTCAGTTTTTGCTAAATTGAAAGGAAGCATTTGTGTAACAACAGGGAAAGATTTGATTCACCTTATTATTCACTCGGTCGGGTTTGAGATGCCTCTCTCTCGCTTGTTAGGCTCGCAAGATTCAGCAGCGATGTTACGAGGGCAATTACGACACCTTTAATTATACCCGTACCGGCAAATAAGTTGATGCCAAAAACCCTCGAGAACTACAAAACCGGTGCTGTTTATTTTTTAAAGAATATTTTACCAGAATGGCTCCGACTTTAAGCAAAGATGACACCTACGAGTTGGATTCTATCAACAATGAACTTTGAAATGATCACTCGGTGGCCAGAAGGTAAGAAAAATACGCGTAGGAAGGATCTTCATGCTGGCTCTCAGTCCTGGCTACTTACCCAACATTTATATCACCTATTCATACAAAGATCCAGGCGTTACTAAAAGATAGTCGTTGTGTTCATTGTAAGCGATATACTAAATAAAATATATTTTACTGGTCGAAAATAGTTAATGTTCACTTTTCTGCAACTGAAATATACTTTTCCTAACTATGGACAGAAATACTTGTCACCAGAGTAATATCCTAGCCTGCCCTGGCATTAACGTGGTTTACTTCCAATATTAATCATGCCTGTCGTTCACAGTTACTTTCTGGTTCTGGAATAAAACTGTCAACAAATATTACTAGTACAAAGTGTCGGTCCTCTTATCGATACTGTATAATATTCTTTTCAATGTTGAAGAAAAGCAGCACCATACTGTATTTACTAACGGATTTAGCTGACGGAAGTCTGGATTCAGTATCTAGGAGGTTTCCATCTAGTAAATGTTAAAATGTAATATTTTTGTAACTCGTAGGTTTTTTTAAACAATAATCGTGAGAATAAGGATTTGTAGAAGACTCGTCGCTGGTGAAAAACAAAAACAAAGGGCTTCTCCTGATCTACATAAATCCAGTCCCTAACGTCAAGAACTGCTTCCTACAGACTCGCTTTGGTGGCGTTGGCACTGTTGCTGCCGGTCGTTGTCGAGAGTTTCTACATTGGGGATATCGAGAACTACTGCGACAAAACCTGCGAAGGAGGGGACAGCTACAACGGAGTGACAAAACGGTGCAATTCCACAGGAAGGCATCCCAACAACACCTGCGACTTAAGTCCTAGGAGTCAAGACGTAAGTTTAGGGTTAGTACTGAACTACTTTTTTAAAATTAAACCTAATCACTCGCAAGAACAGGTTTCTTAAAAAAGCAGAAGCTTAGATATACAAACATGCGTCTGTTTTTAAAGCGTTTACTACTTGCGTGTTTTAGCTGTAGAACAAGTACATACCCTGAGAATAATTTGGATGCACGTAGGGGGTTTATACGTAGGGAAATGGGTCATCGCAACAGACACTGCAGACAGTGTAAAAAAGCTTCATAGCTTTGTGACACGTACGATACCAGTTGAGGTCTTACATTACGATGCAGATCGATACTGCAATTCAAAGTTTCGTCTCTTCAGTTGCAGAAATTTTACCTGTTTTTGTCGAAGCTGGATGCGTCATCGGCTTGTCTCTAGATCGGAACACAAAATTGCATAATCAATGAGTCACGTACATATGAATCCCTCTATACATCATCATAGCACAATTTGACTATTTTTTGCTTTTAGGTTAACAATCATTCATTGCCAACGTAAATTGTTTTTGTTTTAATTACTGTAGAATGGTGACGAACTGACACTAGTAGTGTGGAGAACAAAAAGTAGTCTATGTTTTGGAGGACTGAATAATCTCTCGCTAGCTGAGTTCCAGCCTCGAATTCTCACAGCGTTGGCTTCTCATGTTGATCACAATAAGATCTTTCAAATGCTACAGGGGAGAGCAAAGGAATACCTCGTTAGGAATGATAATGCATGATAATTATTATAATTACAGCATGATTTATTTAGTTGTGCCATGAATCATGATAAATAACGTAGCACGTTGATGGTGCGCTTTCCAGTTTCGGACTTAAGAGAAAATACAAATAATTTTGCTGCATGAAAAAAAGGCCAAAATTTCTCTCACTCTACTGTATACTGCAGCTTACTTTTGCTAATGCATCAATAGCAGCCTTGGTGCTAGCAACTAGCCCAGTGAGTAGCGTTTGTTGAAAAACTTGAAAAATAACACTAGGGCACTGAGCTAGAGCTCACTTTAACTTGTACTGTAGCAACCGTGAGTTAGCGCATGAAAAACCGTTAATGCCATCTACCAGGTACATGAAACTTACTTCAATAGGCATTGTGGGTAAACCATTTCATGTGAGACACTGATGCAGAAAGGATCGCCTCCTTTAACTGGCTCTAGCTGTAGGACTCTTTTCACACCCTGCAGGTCTCATTCATCAACTATTGCCTAGAAGTCGATCTCATAAGATGACCCAAGGAGTCATCCGGTTTTTTTTCTTAATACATGACAATATACAAACTTGCACTAAGGCATCATCGTGAAGTGATTAAATAAATTCCGAATCTTTAACACCAATTCAAGTAAAGTGTTAAAATAACAGAAATTTGACCACGCTTTAGCTCCTGCAAAAATTTAATTTTTATCTGTAAAATAGTCATTTCTTATTGCTAAAGTTATTCTCCGACGTTCCTGTCGACTAGTGGAGGCCTTAATATTCATTTTGTGACGTGTACAGTTCATATAAAGATGATTCTAAACTAGAACGAATTAGAAGTAGTGATGTCATTCGCGTTTTCGCATCAAAGTATTATTGTAAATATTACCGCATTGTAAATCACTACTATATAATAATAACGACAACAGGGTCATTACTAATGCCACTGTCTTCTTTTCGGCAGGGCACCCTCGAAATTCACTACTCATCAGAAGATCAAAAACTCTTTGAAGTCCTGCACATCATGAACTTCCCAAGAGTTAACATAGAGACAAGCTATATTGCCGACAGAATTTCATTCACGAACATAGCTGAAATTCAAGCCGTAGAAAGTGACAACTCAAGAGGCTTTGAATATCTTACGGTTATCAACTCAAGAATGAGCGACATCAAATTCAGCAGCTTGTGCTGCGTAAAAATTCAAAACTCGTCAGTAGATTTAATTTCTCTTGGCTCTTTATCTGAAATTGATATTCTCGATGGCAGTAAAGTTGGAAGCATGAATGCTACCATCACAAAATCGAAAAGTACATTCAGGGATTCGGTCATCGATCAAATTATCGAATTACAAGCAACAGAAAGAGCTGTACTGAATGTATCCGGCATGGAAATTGGTACTATTGATACTATGCGCCTCTCCTCATCTCGAAACATCAGATTTGAGGCCACTTCTATCGGGGTGATGGAATATCTTTTTATTGACAGCAGATCCGTTCAAATGGAGGATCTGGAGGTGGGCTGGTTGCCAGCTAATGCTGTCATAGTTCCTGGAAGACTGCAATTAGAAAACTCAGTCGTCAGAGCTTCAGGAAGGAACAGCATATTTATTTCTGGAACTGGGTCAGTCCGCCTAGAAAACACGTCAGTCAACGGTAGAATTGTGTCTTTCGAGCTCAATGGCGTTACTGGTAACTCAAATGCTACCATTATTTTGCAGGAGTTCTGCTTGTATCATCAAGGACTTGGACAAAATTTTTGGATTACGCTTGGATGCTTGTTGTTCATCATTGTCGTGCTAATTGGTGTTATTCTTTTCCTGATTAGTCAACTGAAGGCATCATTATTCAGGCGCAGAACATTAGATGGGCCAGTAGTATCAAGGAGAGAACTGGAAAAATGTCCTTCAAACCATTACACAGATAAAACTGCTAGTGAGAACGTTGCTATGACGGAACTCGAAGAAAAACCGCGAAACATTTCAGGAAGTGAACCAGACCTGCCACCTCCACCGCCAATGAACGCCCAATCTGTTCCTGAGTTGGGCGCTCGTTCCGAGATGCCTCCGCCACCACCGGAGTCTCCAGAATCATCCTTTGATGGGGAAGAACCCATGCCATTGTACGAAGATGTAGATAATGTGTCTGTTAATCCTCCTCAGTCTTCGTTATACAAAGTTCTTGCGAACAGTAACCAAAAGCCCAAAGGGCCCGAGAAGCCAATGGACAAACCTCCTACCCCTCTAAAACCTGGCCCAAAACCAGTGAGTCCAAACAGACCTCCAGCATCTCCTCCTGCCGCTCCACTTTCATCGAACCCACTTCAAGCTATTAACAAGCTACCACCGATAGTCCAGTCACCAATAAACCCATTGAATCCAATCCAGGCCGTGAGTTCCCGAGGTCCAGGTGGCAACCATCCAGCTCCACCTCCCGTATCGTCGATGCCATCATCATCCCTCTACGCCACCCGCAACAAGCCCAGACCACCGCCACCACCTCGCAAGACTTCAGAGCTCTCCAACCCGTCAGTTGGATTTGCTCCCAACGACACTGAGGAAATGCCTATTTACGAAGACACTCTTCCCGAAGAGCCCCTATATGCTTCTGAGGATGAACTGAAGGACTACATGAACTAAAGTGTCTGCCTTACGCCATCATGCACTTTACGCACTGGGAACCCGTGGGCCGCTCGAAACCATGAACATTCCCTTTCCACAATTCTGTAACTATTGAAGACAATTGTACCAAAATAAAAATGTCCGATGATAACGAAGCTCTTGTAGAGCATTCACATTCTCATGGAACTAACAATGTACCTAAATTCCAGCTAAGTAGAAAACTTTGGAACATGTACAGCCCGTTCGTAGAGGTTCATAATCAAGGATCCAGTTAGCTCATATTTAGAAGCATTCTTCTCACGACTGCTGGAATAATACCGAAGTGTTCTGTTAAAATGTGCGTACTTTGAATAGTAATGAAAATATCTTATAAAAAAATTGTCGATTTTGTATAAGGTGTGGTTCCTGTTTCGGAAGCTGAGGTATAATCTCCGAGGTGCATATTAGAGAACCGCAGAGCCAGAACAACTTATCTACTACTCGATACCACTAAAGTATATTGTAGGATCAGTTCCCTGCATGAATGATGTCTAGTGTTTTGCAGGTCTTCCCGTGATGCTCTACAAGTCTTAAAAAAAAAAACTTTCCTCACAACTATGACTATCTTAGTCAAGTTATATTGTTTGAAGACACAAGTCCATTAATATCTTGGCTTTAATTTGCAGCAACCTTATTGTGAAGAATCAAATTATTGTGCTTGAAAAAAGTCACAGACTTCGGACTTACTGCTCATTCTCATGTGTTATATTAATTTTGGTGTTTGTAGCGTACAAAGCAGTGTTCGTGTTTGCTTACTGCAGAGATAGTTTAATTTCTACGAGTGAATGGGATATGTTTCATATTCTTTGTCTGGAACGCTGTGTGTCTTCTTACGTACTTTTGCATTATAGGATTTGTCCTCATGAAAAATGTAGAAAATTCTGTAAGAGCTTTGCATACCATAACATTAAAGAAGCTTCTTCCTGTAAAATAGCTTTTCCCTAAAAATATCCATGGCATCGCCTCGTTAATATTGTTTCAGCTGTAAATAATAATTGCTCAGAAGACCTGTTTACAATGTATACAGAATTTTTGTGTATTGCCAAATGGTAAAAACTAAGAACAATAGCATTACCGTGTTATAATTGATCTCATCCAGAATATTATTGTATGTCCTCATTTAGATATCATAATCATTAGTCTAAGCATCAACTCAACCATGAAATGGTACATATGGAAATGTCAGATACACAATGTTGGAGTCACGTCTTGGTCTAGCAATTTTTAATGACAGGTACCCTTGTATTTTCCTACTATGTACTTCTTAGGTCTATATGCTGGTTCTTAGTATGCAAGGATTATGAGACAAAACAAGTTAACCCGGGGGGCGAGACTAAGCTCTAGTGCATCATGGGAAATGTGCTCGTGACGTCATAAAAATCTAGTACGTTTATCAGTAGCAATTTCACATTGTTTTTTCGTCATTTCATTTGGGCCTCAGGAGTGTCCTACATGTCCTACAATCAAAGCGGGACCTAGATACTCAAAAATGTATGTAGATACTAGATACTAGGTACAACTTTACAAATGGATCTAGATACAGATACTAGATACTTAAAAGTATCTATAGATATGATTCAATTCTAGATACTTTTATTTTTGCAACTGAATTTAATAGTTTTACTAGTTCATATGGTTAAAAATCATGTAATTCAGGTGGATACAATTCTGTTCCTTTATAATACTCTTGTATAGTAGGTTAGTAATTACAATAATAATGGCTGTTGCACATTTACTTCCGGCAAAGAGGCTAAATAATTGATCACATTTGTTTGTGATAAAATATCATGTCTCTAAAAGAAATGGGCAATGTCATTGAAGTTTCGTAGTCAATAGGTATATTGACTTTTTTACAATAAGATTCAAATGCAAAGTATAATTTAGGCCGTATATTTTGGTGGATGCTACCCCAATTCCAAGCAAATCTTTAATGAACAAAATAAAAGAAGGCTTCTAAGGAAATAATAGAATGGTGAGCCAACGTGACAGAACTGTTCAGGGTTGCCATCTCTTGTTCGTTTAGTTATCTGCTTTATCATTATTTTATGAACCTGAATTTTATTGTATTTACAATATTTCATGTATAATAATCGGTATAATTTATTATTATCTAAAAAGTATCTAAAAAAGTATCTAGATACTTGTATCTAGATACAGGCAAAAAGTATCTAGATACTACATTTAAATACAAGATTTGAAAAGTATCGAGATACAGTATTTAGATACAGAAAAGTATCTAGATACAGATACCCAGCTCTGCCTACAATCATTAAAGTTGCACAAAAATATGTATCAAAGCTCTACGAACCATTTCAGGTCTCTGAAGGATAAAATTTTATTGTTATTTAGGTTGTTTATCCGAAAGAGGCACGCACCCGGTCGGAGAGTGTCGGTAAAATGTTGCCCTAGGCTTTTGCCGTAACTTACGCGTCGTTAACATATCCGCCTCTCCTAATCGTAAAAACTACAGCGTCAATGAAAAAATTATGGATTTAACATTCGCCAGTTTCAACTATATCGTTACGTAAAACAGTTTAGGTTTGGGGAATACGGTTAGGTAACTTTTTTGCGAATTAGTTAACGCGAGTCAGACGCGACACTACTGTTATACTGCTGTAACGCGAGCAGCGTATAGCTGCTGATATTTTTTTCTAATTTTACAGAACAATTGTATGGATTCTGCGTATTATATACAGAATTTTGCTTTAATACTAACTTGCAGGAAGGAAAGTAATTTTTTTTATTCCTTTAATGTTTTTCTTACAAATCCTGTTAAAAAGTTCTTATATTTTGGCATTGAGTCGCTCACATCTGAGCCAATTTTTGTTGCAGCGGTTTGAAATTATAAAGGATAGCAGATCATAGGTATAAAACAAAAATGAATTGAAATCATTGCGGTATTCACACATAAATCCATTTTTTAAATGCCATATTACTCTCGATAAAACTCACTCGATTTATTCAATTTTAAGGATGATAAACTTGGCTGTAAAAGTACTTCTGATACATGCGGGCATTTGCCGGTTGAATTCATCTGCTCTTTTACAAGCCTTTTAACCAACGTTCTTTCAAAATTTTATCCTTCAGAGGGCTAAAAAGTTCATAGATTCTTTGATACATATTTTTGTGCAACTAGTTGTAGTTGTGAAATCGAGATGCTAACGCTTAAAACAGAAATGTGACTCCCGCTGTGGGTTGAGTAAGAGTTAGGTTTGGAGGATGGTCGGGGCCTATTTATACATACAGTCGCCAGCTGAGCATCAGAATACAGTGAGAGTGAATAGTTGGAGTTGTAATTGTGTAGTAGGACAAAAGAGTTGGAGTAAGCGGTATGAACCTCTTGCCTGCGAATTTATATAAAATTGCACTGTAGTATGAGGAGAGATTCAATGACTTACAGGCTTCTGTAATCAGTTTCTCTGTGTAAAATACTAGTGTATTAGGCCAAAAACTGTCAGGTAAGCTGCTTGTTACTTATGATTATTTGAAGTGTGAGCCTTTATTGAGTATCCGCATAGCAGTCCTGTTTTCATCGTGTTTGTAATTGTATTTGTCCCGGTTATATCTTTTCTTAAGCTGCCTTCATGTGATGCGACCGCGGTGGTGGCGTTGTTTTGTGTTCGGATCACAGATCTTTATGTCGTTTAAATTGGTTCCCAGATATGTAAAGGTAAGTAAAGTCGACTTCGGCTGCACACTACACTGGGAAACCCACAAGCAGCGGCTCGTGCTGCAGATATAGGCCGGCTGGCCCCAGGGAAGTAAGAACAGCTGCAGCCAACCACGGTTCGCTAAGAATTATGCCGCAATAGCCGAAGGCTCAATGACCCATGCACCCCTACCCACCCTAAGGTAAGTGCCCTCACGGTAGCTGTGCACACCAAGTAAATTTGCTGACTCAGAACAACAGCCGCCACAAAAATCGTTCCAAAGGCTCGGGGCTCGGTCCTGGAACCTTCAGCACAACTGTGCAGCATGCAAGGTTTACGGCTACCGTGAGTCGCCACCAACTTTGTTCCCAGTATTGCTTCTCATTTCCCTTGGTAATAATTTGAATTCCGTATGCCATATCCAGTCCACTGAATCGTGGGCTGTGAAGTCCCGACGTGCGCTAATTGAGCTGAAATAATGCATTGTTATCAGAATGCACTGCTTACCTAATTTTTCCCTATGCCACTTTGTGAAATTTCTGCTATGAAAATAACTTTCATATTTACAGTCTGTCAGCAATAGAGGTAGAGCGCTTCGTAAGATCAGTTAATTAAACTCTTAGCCTGCGCCCTATATTTTGTACATAGAAAGGTATTGCTTTGTAGTCTTATGTAATCTCATGTCTTCCGTCAGTTAGTTTTGTATTTTAGTTGTGTTGCGTTTTTTTAAAAATGCTTCCTATGGACGCTTATATGTTTTGCATGTATACATATGTCTTACATTATCTGACCGAAAGTTTAAACTCGTATGTAAAATTTACAAAAGAAACACGATCGTTGAGTTTTATAATTATTATAGTAGTTGCAAACAAACGTAACCCGGTCAATACGTGAAATACATGCTGTGAAGAGTACGTTCTTTGATTTGCCTATCAAGCAGAACTGCTTTTGCTGATGGTCTACTGCTGGAGGTATTTATAGGTGCGTTCGACTGGGCAGCGAAATTGGAATTTTGAGACTTGACTTGTCCGAATGCTACTTACTGACTTAAGTTTCAGTCGCTGACTCTTAATCAGTTACCTATGAGAGTTAGGGTGTGTTCGAATGGGCGCCGAAATTAAGCCTTCGAGGCTTGGCTTGCTCCAAATTTCAGACAGTAGTTTTGGCTTTGCCGCTTTGAATTGTCTTGCAGGTATGAGAACTCTGAAGCTACGCGATAACGTTGAGCCCGGCGGAAACTCCATTCGCGGAGCAAGATTGAGTTTCTGGAAGTCTAAATCACAACCGATTGAGGGTCAGAGGCTGAAATGCAATTCATCAGTTTGAAGGCAGCGCACTAGTCTGAAGGTTCGAACAAGTCTAGCCTTGAAGGCTTAATTTTCACACCCAATTGAACATGCCCTCACTAAGGTAATTTCTCAGTGATGAAGGGGCTGCAAGGCTTATTCTGGATACGGGGAGTGACCAAGAGCACAGAGCTGCGAGTGACCCTAATAAGACATTTCTCTGGCCCAGACTCTATCTTTCTGTTGTAACTCATGGGGTGGTAGAAAATTCTCATAAGGGATGACCACTTACAATAAGCATTTGGCAGAATTTGCGATTGAATTATCTACTATGTCAGTTTTACCTACGTTACATTCTATTATTAGTATGGTAACAATGACCGAGGCTGTAATAAACACCAAAATAATTAATCTGATCACTTAGGTTGGCACATGACCATATTGACCTCATGATTATATCAGCTTGGAATGATGTTTGAGGCAGTTGTTTGCTGTGGTGCTTCATTTTCATCCTTCTCACGGACTAAGTATCTAAATACATTATAATATAATGAATGTACTTTACTAATGCAGAGATGCTGCCTGTCTTTGAGCGTCTCCGAGAGCTTTAGTAGATCAAAAACAGTATGTATGACACTCTGAAGAGACGCAGGTCGGAAATACGATACAGTTCACAGGGCGTACGTTCCCGAAGGCGTAGCAGCACGAGGATATAATAAAAACTGCAGGCTGAGAATAATCACATTGGGGTATTTAACAGAAAAAGGTAGGAAATTAAATCAATAAATTTACATGAGTCCACAGATACAACTAAAACAGTGGCTCTAACACTGGGAAATAACGCCTCTTGGGTGTTTAAGAACTGAACTAGAAGCTTGAGGAGAGCCAAAGCAACGAGGTGCAGTGAATTATGAGGAAATCGGGGGGGGGGGGG
>LQNS02000303.1:6242151-6269815 GCA_001587735.2 Parhyale hawaiensis
ATGTTAATTTCATCAAAATCCATTCATAACTTTTTCAGTTATGGCATCGAGAAAAATGACGCAGACAAACAAACAAACGGATGGACATATCTTCACCAAAAGTTAATCATCTGTTCCTTACAACATACCTAACAATCCCTGTAAATTTCATCCAAATCGGTTCATAACTTTTTGAGTTATCCTGGTGACAGACAAACAGACAGAGAGACAAACAAACACGACGAAAACATAACCTCCTTGGCGGAGGTAAATATATTTGGTATTACATATTATTGCCCACAAGCCTTATTTTCTGAGTTGCGCCACTCGCTTATAGGCCATTTGGTCATTGTTTCTTTATTTGGTTCCACATTCAAAAGCAATGAGTATTTCACGCTTGTGACGCAACTGTTTTGATAGCCTTTTTCTTCTACTGTTATTTTTGTTCACTTCGTTAGGCACTTTACTAATTTCATACTTATTTAGGTATTTAAAGAGAAGAAAATAGATCAAAACTGAGGAAGTACGACTTGTACTGTAACACACAACAATGCATTTGAGGCACTTTTTCTTTAGAAATAAAAAATCAACAGTTCATTCCGAGTATAGAAAATTTCACAGACATTTAGAGCGCTAATAAGCAACTCTCATAAAAGTGCATCACTATTTTTTAGAAACTTCACGCGGCGGCCGAACTTGACAACTTAACATTCCATTCCATCGCATATGCAGCTAAGGTGTGCTCGATTCGCCTATTGCAATCAAGTAACATACTTCAATCCCATCAACTATAAGTTGTCTCGAATTTCAAGCTTTTTTGAGCGTTGGATTCGTCATTTTGAATCGAGTCTCAAGCGTTAATCTATGAAACTCGATTAATACTGCTTGATGTAATGGTCAGTATTCTAATTTAGGGCAAGATAGAGCTAATCAGATTGTGCTCTAGACCGAAGGGGTGCATTAAACGCAATCGTGCAAACAATTTTACTCGCGGATGTGCAGCTCGCATATCGTCTCGAGATAAAATTTAGGTCGGTAGCATTGATAGGGCACGGAAGCATGAACGATGTGCAAGCTCCACATCCTCGCAATAAGTTGAGTGCACGATGATGCTTACCAGGAATCCTTTCTTCGCCAGTCTGATGGCCAACTGGTTGCCAAAGCCTGTATCGCAACCTGTAAATAAGATGTGACCTTCAGAGTATCAAACACTGGAATAATGATGTACGTCTTCGTATTCCTTCACAACATTTATTTCAGGCAAAATTGCAAAGAGCAGTTTCATGGATTTTATTTCAATTCCTGCAAAAATGGGATATTGATACAAAAATTCGATAACATCGCACATTAAACAACATTACAAATAATAAATTTCACTGCATAGAAGTATTAAGTAAACAACATACGTTATAATATTAGATATAAGCATTTCAAGATAACAACAGAAGCACTAATTTTCACAAGAGGTATAATATTCCTGAAACTTCCGAATGTAAGCAATGAGAATACGCTTACACATTTTACAATTTGCGAGAACTAACCACAAAAACATTCTGCATGAGAACGATGAGGATTTACATTTAAAAGAGTGAATGCAGTAAGAGTGGTTCAGTGAAAATAAAATAGGTTCTCAATTTTTTTCACCTAATCAGTTCCAGTCTTTGAGCAACTAGAATCGTATCCAAATATTTATTTCATCTCTGGTAGATTTATAATAATGAAGTAAGTTAACTGTTCTGCTCATTATCCGTATACTTTTGTCATTGAGAAATACCGCAAGTGTACGCTTTGGTATCCGCAAAACGTTGCATCATTTGCTTAACTTTTTAAAAACAATATTTAGAACATCATGACCATAATATTTATTCTAAACTGATTAACAAAGAAAGTGGATTGTAAATTCTGGAAGTTTCAGCACTTACAGGATAATTTGTATCACAGGCATTCTACCGTCCTTCGGAAAATGGGCCCATATCAATACAAGGTCAAACAGAGATAGCGTGTGTTAACTTCGTGCCATTTCGTCCATGTTCTTTCTAAAAAACAATACAAATTTCCGAAGATGGGCCCTTTTATTGAAGTACGCGGATCTAATTTGGAAAAAGAGCGTACGTGTGCCATTTCTCCAAAGTGAGAAAATTTGAACATTTGGTCTTTTTCTGAACGACGGCAGGATTGGTATTGTCACAGTCATCATATTTAATTACCAGCAAATTCCTGTGATAAGTGAGTGGTTCATTAACATGGGATGGGCATAAAGTCTACGCCAACATGTACTGGAATACGTGGGGCTTTCTTACCTGTAATTAGCACTGCCAAATCGCTGACGTTCTTAATGCTCTGTCTCACATTAAAGTAAATTGCCCTGGTTTTCACGAATAGGTCTGCAAGGAACAGAGCCAGCAGACCCGTGGCCACGGCAGACAAGACGGCACAGTTCTTGGCAACGGTCAGGAGTGTGACTGTCACGGCACCCCATACGAGAAAGAATCTCGCCATTCTACCCATCTTTGTATTTGCTATACGATTTGTCTGGAACTAGAGCATTAGTTATTAATTTCATCACGCATATGACATCATAGATATGGGAGCAACAGATGGTAGTTGAGCTTGTTATCAGTTATTACTGATGGAAAAGCGCCTTGGATGCTCAACCTCGACGGTAACCTGAAAAATGTTTGCCGGAAGCGGTTACCAAGTGAGACACGATTTTGGATGTTGAGAGGCACTTGGTGCATTTGCAGTACAGGTTGTACTAGAGAAGTGACTGCAAAACGCTTTAGGTACCATATTACGATCCAGTCCGCAGGGATTTAGAGCTCGTTCAATCTGGCGCGTAAATAAAGCCTTGGAGCTTCAACTTGTCCAAAACTCCAGGCAGATGCTAGATGCTATGGCTAGCAGCCTTACGGCAAGCAGCTAACCACTGAATAAACAGTTCACGGCAGCAATTTTTGTTGATAATTAATGAGCTTCAGAGCTCAGGTTTAATTCAGATTTGTTCAATTTGTTCTCCGGGCAGACTGAAGTTTCAGCCAAACTTTCGTGACTGATAACTAATTTCCGTTTCAATAGTGCCAAAATCTGATGAAACGAATAAACTTTAAGGCACTTATACAAACAAAAATAATTTTCTTTATCTCGATGAGCCCAAACGATGCCGCTCTTAGCAAAATTTCTTTCATAGGCTCGCAGAAAGAAAACGTGAGAATATAAAAAGCATTTTGGATAACCTAGTGCAAATCAACGTAATAGACTGTGTTCTAAGTCTTAAACTTCACGTGTCATATAGCAATTGGAGGGCTAATATGGGAAGTACAGTAACGCCTTCGATTATATCTAAGGTGTTACTGCACTGGACCTACATATTATCCTCTATTTCTTGACATTTGTGAAGGATGCAGAAAAAAATAATTTAATCCATATGTGCACTACACATTAAGTTTTTCGATGAGGACATATTGAAGGATCAGAGTTCAAAATAGGAGCTACGGGATCAAAATGGAGTGAATTGGATGCATCAACAAACTAAGATCGGAAAGAGTAGGGGATTCAAGCGGGCAGAGGGAAAGTGTAGACAACACTAATATTTCGCCCCTATGTTGTTTTGCCCTTGGCGTAAATATTTTACTGAAGCGCGCGTCGCTGGAAGAGCCTGCCGAGCATATTGGCTTGAGTTCCCACACCCCCAATACCCCACTTTTGACGCCTTATACCAGGCTGTCTGTCAAGTGAGCCAAGTTAAACCAACAGCCTTATCAGACGATCACTGATGGACGAATGTGTCGGTGTTGCATCTTAGCACTCTTGAGAAATATCGCATTGCCATGATGTAGTTGATTTATATTTTTATGGTGAAAAAAATAACATCTAAAGATACCTATTTTATTTAGAAAGAGTTGTAACTTTTAATCTTAATGATGCTTATTAACCAGAAATTATGGGTAATTTATGATTGAGAAGCAATCTTTTCCGGGATGTATTATACTGATTTATACAGTAAGCTAATAGTGGGATTTAGGAGCGATTTATCGAGAAAATTTACTGGAACGTTTTCAACAAAGCTTGGCGAGCAGCAGAAGGAATCAGGCAAGTTAAAGGTGCTATATCCGGGCAAAATTCGCCTTAAACGCTCTGTAAGACAGCCACCATAATGTTGAAGTACTGCTCCGCCTCATCCCTAGCCTCACTTGTTTAGCAAAGTAATCATCTCTTTGAAGTCACGGACAGATTCGTTTGAGCAGCGCAATTAGGCCTTCGAGGCTTGACTTATTTGAAACTTCAGACAGAAACTTTGTCTTCAACACTTTAAATCTTCTTGTAGGTCTTAGAAGCAACGCGATTACGATGCACTTTATGAGACTCTATTTTATAGCGTGGGCACACCATCGCGGAAATTGCTCAGTCACTTAACTTTTCGCTTCGGCCGTCACGTTGCCGTGACCACTATTCATGGTGTTTGAATGTCACGCTAGAAAAATGCGTCACTGCAACTTTAAACTAATTCAGAAGTAGGAGGTATTCTAAAGGCTTGACTATTGCTGCTTGTTATACGTACAAACTAAAGAAACGACTCATACCTTAGGTATTCTTTTTAGTGGCATAGTAATGTCCAAGCCGAAGCCTCGTGCGCTACAGTGCAATCGAATACAGAATTTCGTGGAAATGCAACTTTTTCGTACGTGTGCTTTCGCGCCCTTAAGCCTAATACAGACGAGAAGCAAAAATTGCCAAAAGCTGCATTTCCCCAACAAAAGCTCTACTACACTCGGCGAAAAAGTTGCCTGAAGAACGAGTTCAGCAGGATGCGTCTAGGCGAATCTTTTTCGTAGCCGTGGAGCAACTCAAAGCAATTTACAGTCCAGTTTTCCTATTATCTGTTGACGACTATGGTATGTAACGCTTCCGTTTTTCTTAAAACATTACATAAATGGTGGCGATTGTAACTGCAATGTCAATATACTATATAAAAAGCACATGTCTCCAGGTTACAACGATGATAGCCGCCGAAATATTACGTCTGAAAATTTTTTTATAGAATCTAAGGGCCAGTTCACACTTCCCTCAATGTAATAACGCGTTCAGTTACGAAAATGAACACAAGCTGTGCGTCAAGCTTGCAAGTTGCTGTCCACACGTAAGAGCGACCTTCATTCCAATGAATGACACAGCGCGTTCACAGAAGATGTTCTTTCCTTTACATTTTCGCATATATTTGGCGTCGGTTTGAAGTCACATTCGTATCCCATAATTTCAAAGCCTTATTTTGATAGAAACAGGGTATTTTCAAAAAATTTAGAGCCTGATAAACCGATAAAATTGAACTTAACACGCAGCAATCCGCTTCCTTGTCGAATCAAAGTACAGAATTTTCTGCAGTTTTCTTGTCTAAAACTACAGTACAGTGATTCTGATGGTTAAAGTGGCGCTAGATAGCACAAAACATTCAGTTGCTGAGTACTATGCACGCTGACTAAAAAAACGAGCTTATAAAGAAGTAATCAATATTTATTAAATAAAAGTTCAATTTCTTCTCCACGCAACTTCTAAAAACTTTACCGCAAACGCGTTTTCACTGCTGCGTGTGCATTGAAATGTCGAGCCAAACTTAACAATTCGCCAATTTTGTCTGTCTGAAAAAAGGGAAGATGTCGCTCGTCTACATACGGCTTTACGGAGCAAGATTGAGTCTCTGAAAGTTTCAAGTGTAACCTTATGAGGGCCAGCGCTTGAAACTCAATCCAACGAGGTGAAGCCAGGGCACCTGAGTAAAGTTTCAAACAGGTCGAGCTTCGAAGGCTTAATTTTGGCACCCAAGTAAACATGCCCCTTGACGCGCGCTCGATTGGTGGGCGCTTTTAAGACACTGAAGGTTGACTTGTTCGTAATTGCAGACAATAGCTTTGGCTCCGCTGATTTTAATCGTTTGAAGGTGTTAGCAGCGACCAGATTGCTTTGAACTAGCTGGAGACTCCAATGCAAGACTCAAAAATGAGTTTTTGGAAGTCTTAGAACAATCAACTAAGGGTTCCGTCTAACAGTCGTTGAGAGATTGGTCGTTTTGATCCAAGGATGATTAACGGGAACAGGTTAGCACGGGTGGCGCTTGTGCGCGGCGGACGTACGAAGCTATGACGTCATAAAAACTTAGTACGTTTATCAGTAGCTATTTTGCATTGTTTCTTCATGATTTCATTTGGGCCTCCAGAGTATCCTACAATCATTATAGTTGCACAAAATATGTATCAATGCATCTACAAACTATTTTAGTTCTCTAAAGGATAAAATTTTGGAAGAACTTTGGTTAAAAGACTTGCAAAAGAGGAGATGAATTCAACAGCTAAATGCCCGCATGTATCAGAAGCACTTTTAGAGTCAAGTTTATCGTCTTCAAATTGTAATAAATTGAGTTTTATCGAGAGTAATATAGTATTCTACAGACGGATTTATACGAGTGAAAACTGCAATGTTTGCTATTCATTTTCGTCTTCTACCAGTGATCTGCCATCCTCTATTATTTCAATCCACTGCAACAAAAATTGGCTCAGATGCGAGCGATTGAACGCCGAGATAGAACTTTTTAACAGGTTGGTAAGAGAAACATTAAAGGAAAAAAATAACTTTCCTTCCGGCGAAGTAATATTAAAGCAAAAGTCTATATAGAGTACGCAGAAGCCACACAATTGCTCGGAAAAATGAGAGAAAAAAAACATCAGCTGCTATACGCTGCGCGCGTTACAGCAGTATAACAGTAGGGTCGCGTCTGACTCGCGTTAACTAACTTGCAAAAAAGTTACCTAACCGTATTCTCCATACCTAAACTGTATTACGGAATGATGTTGTTGAAACTGGCGAATTTTAAATCCATTATTTTTCCAATAATACTGTTGTTTTTATTATTAGGAGAGGCGGATATGTTAACGAGGCGTCCTGCTTAGGCAAACATTCTACCGAAACACTCCGACCGGGTTCGTTCCTGTTACGGAAAAAACAACATAAATAATAAAATTTCATCCTTCAGAGAGCTAAATAAGTTTGTAGATACCTGGATACATGTTTTTGTGCAACTATGATGATTGTAGGACATGTAGGATACTCTGGATGCCCAAATGAAATGATAAAGAAACTACGCAAAAAAGCTACTGAAAAACGTACTAAGTTTTTATGACGTCCCGAACTCATTTCCCATGATGCACTACAGCTTGGCTCCGCTCCCTGGGTAAACTTGTTTTGTCTCATAATCCTTGCACATTAAGGACCAACATGTAGACCTAGGAAGTACATAGTTGGGAAATACAAGGGTACCCTGGCTCCGCTCCCTGGGTAAACCTGTTAGTCTCATAATCCTTGGTTTCGATCAAGTCACGTTTCAAAGTCTTGATATTACTGACCTGTCGATCGCTCTCAGAATCAGCTTAAGTTAAGCACACAAGGTTTCATTAGTGCGGAAATGAAGACAAAGTGCTAGCTTTGCCATTCTGAATTGTGTTGCATGTATAAGAAATCAGTCAATTACCTTTAATGCGTTTGAGAACTTGATTTTGGTGAGTATGATCGTGTCCAGAAGTCTCAGGGCAATCGATTGAAACTTAACTCAATGCACCGAATCTAACGGACATGTCTAAAGTTACGAAGTCGAGCTAATTGTGTTTGGCTGTTCCATATTCAGGCAATATGGCGCCTTTTGACGATCCACTAGAGCAAGTTGTACACCGAAGTTGCTAGTAACTTATACCAACTACTAACAATTGTCGGAGCACAGAAGCCCGATGCAGACGAGAGTACGACCAAACTAGCCAAATAAGTTCAAACTAGAACACTCTGAGAGCGCTTACGTCTACCACACTAGGCAAGTGTAAAAAAAATTCAGTTAGCTCTGAAACCATTAGTTTCTTTGCATGAACACAAAATCTAACCAATTGTGCCTTTTGATAGTACAGTGGCCGGAGAAACTAAGTTTTCTCCTGTACCCCCCCTCCAAAAAAAAAAAATATCGCATAATTCGCTAACAACTTTATTTTTGCATTCCCCGCCTAATGAGAGAGGGTGGTATGACGTGTGTTGCTCCATCCCCGCACCAAACACAAATCCCCACTACACAGTCCGTCTGTGATCCACTCGAGCTCGGGCAGAGTACCATACACGTACGTTACGCTGGTCCACGGGCCTCTACTTTGTACTTTTCACTTATTTGGCACCATATAAAAACCACCATGGCATCACAATGGGTCGGAATGAGCTTGCCATTGAATAATAGACTGCGGCCCTCCCCTAATCGAGCAGGGAGTGCCGGTGAACGGCATAGCTGTCGAACGAATGTCAGCCAAGTATCTCTCTTCAAACTTAAAAATTCGGCTACCGCATTCCCTGCCGGGACTGTATCACCCCGCAAAGTGAGATGTACGCGCAAGAGAAAGACAACAGCAAGCTTCACCTCTTTCACCAACACCTTGCCAGTGTTTGCTGTTGTCTTTCTCTTGCACCCACATCTCACTGTGCGAGGCGGTATGGTCCCGGCAGGGAGTGCTGCAGCCGATTTCAAGTTTGAAAAGTAATACGTGGCTGGCATTCAATTTTACAGCTATGCGGTCCACCGGCACTCTCTGCTCGATTAGGGTGAGGGTCCGAGTCTTTTCTTCAATGATAAGCTTTTCTGCCCATTGAGATGCCATTTTTTTTTTTGAATGGTGCCAAAATAACTGAAAAGGTAGGAAAGTAGAGGCCCGCGGACCAGCGCAACGTACGTGTATTCTGATCGAGCTCCGAAGAATCACTGACGGACTGGACTGTAATATATGTATAGCGGAAATTTGTGTGCGACGCTAGGGTGGAGCAACACACGTCACACCAGCCTCCTCTCTCCTCTCATATGGCAAGGAATATGAAAACAAAATTATCCGCATATTATGCAATAACTTTGTTTCTTCGGTACAGATGTAAACTTTGTTTTTGTGGTCACTGTATTTACAGTTTCTGCAATTTTCTTGAAGATCCGTTCATAACTTCTAGAGTTATGCTATTAACAAACAGCAAGGCAAACACAAGTGAAACACACAAGCGGAGCAACCAATGTGCACTAACATTAAATCGTGTCTTTCAACATTACCAACAACCCTTGTAAATTTCATAAAGATCAATTCGGAACTTCTTGAGTTGCTGTACCAACAAGCAAAAAATCAAGCAGCGACAAAAAAAAAAACAGCTCATCGCAAAAATTTGGTCATATACTCTTCGTAACAAACCTAACAACACATCAAATTTCATAAATATCAGTCCAAAAGTTTTTAGTTATGGCACACAAGAATAAATAGGCAGAAAAACAAACAAACAGATGAACGGATTTGCAAAAAAAAGTTAACTATATGTTACTGTTAAAATGCCTAACAATTCCTGTAAGTTTCGTAAAGATCCGTTGATAACTTTTTAGTTATCTTGGTGACAGAGAAACAGAAAAATACGACAATAACATAACCACTTTGGCAAAGGTAATTAATGTAAATCAGGTTTTACTGCGCAGGCTCGCGCCTCCTTCGGAGACCGCTCACCCCCCTCTAGGATAAGAACCACTGGTCTAGGCCAAATTTTTCGTTCAAGCAATTCAAAGCAACTTCCAGACCACTTTTCCCTGTTATGTGTTCATTTCTACGGCAAGTATTGCCTACGTTTTTTCTTAATACTTTACTTTTAACGCATGCAATTCCGTTGGCAATATGACCTACAGTAAAACCCCGATATTTCAGACGTCCATATCTTGGAATTTAGGATATTCCAAAACTCTTTCCCATTCCGAACTTTGCTCGGAATGCTCCAAAGCTACTGGATAAATCAGAGAAATTCTAGGAAACCGTGTAATTCTTGAAAATGTCGAGGTATCGGGGTTTTATTTTCCGAATATTGACCCATATATCTCGGAAAATGTCCGGAATAGGAGGGTATTTCCGAGGTTTCTGATCCCCTAGCTATTCCGGAAATTTCAATGACTCGGAATTGGCCTTCCCTCATGCTGTCCGAAATTTAAGGGTTTTATTGTGTAAAGGTTAGAACGATGGTGGCCTCAGCAACGCACTTTTCGAAGTTTCACTTATAAGCTTTAAGATCGCCAAGAAATGTATACGGTAATATAGACCATATCACAAAGTGTGGCACTCGCCACGGCTGGAAATCTCTAGCCAGAATAAATTGTCGACTAGAAACACCAATTTGTCTCTGCAAAAAACATGCTCCATACTCGGTTGGGGTGAAAATTAATTTGCTCAACACCTGCCACAGTCAAAATGACCAACGCTTCAGATGCGTATGTTATCATGTAGCTATTGTAAAGTTGTTCATTGACTAGGATACGTCTTCAGTTGTTGAATTTCTGAGAGTAAAATTTAACTCGGTCTCTCTAAAAGTTTACTTGTCGGCCTCTGTTGGTTACTTTGTCGTCCAGTTGCGTTCCAGACACTTCAGCTTATTACTATTATTTTTTTTCGCCCTGGTACACAACCAAAGCTTGCCTTAACATAAAATCTGTAGCAATTACGCTATATTCTACAACAACCAGTATAGGTATACCGTACATGGCACAGACCAAATAGGGTAACTACCCAATTGCAGAACTAACCCTTTTTCCTACACAAGCCTATCAAATAATAGCCGTTTGTTCGGAAACAGGGTTATTTCGGCAATTGGGTAATTACCCTAATAATATCAACAACTCCGCTGTAATGATAGTTGAATCCTGTTGATTCCTATGCAGAAGCGGTAATGACACGCCTCAGTATTATCCTGTTGCGTATACGATCAAAAGATATTCAGAAACACCAAACACCATATCCATTGCTATGTGCAGC
This sequence comes from Parhyale hawaiensis, assembly GCA_001587735.2. NCBI lineage: Eukaryota > Metazoa > Arthropoda > Malacostraca > Amphipoda > Hyalidae > Parhyale > Parhyale hawaiensis. The sequence goes on from LQNS02000303.1 coordinate 6,252,966, forward strand.
TGCAACATATCACTTTGTTAGATGAGATGTTTTTTTATCAGTATACTTCAGCACAATACCAGTACTTCTTGGGAAGTTACACCGCACAACAAACCTAAAACTAATGCTGGGGCTACAATAAATTATCTCTTGTTCAACTTATGAGCAGACGTTCAGCCCGTACGTCGCCCAAATTACACAGTGGAAGTCTGTATCCAAGATACCCCTGTAAAATTCTTCAGTTGAACGGCGTGCGAATTAAACGGCCGCTCGTAAGTTGAACGTGCGATTGGATAGTGTGGACCTGGTATAGCACGTAACAGTCGAGTGTTGGGCAGCGCGATACTCTGGTCATATCGCTTCCTATCTGCTAAGCTCTTCTGCAATGATAAGATTGCTTTGAAGGTCAGACTGCTGATGAGCAGGCAGTGTATTATCACTGACTTTGTATCATCCGACGGTTTCTGCAATAATGGTTAGAATTTACAGCATGTAACTATGCAATGCTTGCCTATGCTACCGTTCATATTTATCAAGCACTTCTTCAATGATAAGATTGCTTTGAAGGTCACAATGGTACCGAACAAGCACTGTATTAGAGCCTATAACTTTGAATCAACCGATGTTCTCTAAGGCATGCTATTACTGCAATGACAAGTTAAAACATGCAGGCATGTAGAGCATGCATATAATACTGGCGATGATACTGCCGGTTACAATATACTGAGCTCCGGCGTAATTATGAATTCACCTCGTTGCGACAAGATAGTGAAATGGTTCTACTCGGCTGCTGGTGACATGGGGTTAATTTTGCTAGCCTTGCCAGGGAACGAACAGATCCCCCAACGGACCCGCCACTCCGCTGTTTTGTACGGCTGTAAATAACGTGTTGAATTTTTGTCTGTATCGTCGTTTTAGTAACACTATATAAAGAATTCTGGTCCTCAGGACAATAAATATTGGTACCTTTGTCGCATGTATACATATAACACACATTTCTCCTGTGTTCTAGAATTCTGTCGTAGCAATAAGGAGTTATAGTCTGAAGCCCGCTGCACACGGGAGTCGAAAAACAAGAACGGTTTCACTTTCCTGGAACAAACGTTACTGCGATCGTGACAGCATCTTAACGTGTTTGAACACGAAACAAAGAAAGATATTCGAAACTGCGTAGTTGACACTTGCTCTAGAAGAATTTTTGAAATGGCAGCTTAGATTTTAAGCCATTTTGGACAGTTGAAACCTGGCCAAGCTGAAGTTGTGCCCCGTGGCGACAAAATCGGAGGAGTAAAGAGAAACGTCCCCGTGTTTCGACTCTCGTCTGCAGCGTCAGCGGGCCTAAGGCCGCGTTTACACGATCTACCTTTTCGTCGAAGTTTGTGATCGTGGAACGATTTTAATCTACCAACACACGCAGCGAGCCTTCGAAGTTTGTGATTTTTGATCGCCAGCCGTGCCGGAAATCTTAGAGCACGATCACGATCACAAAAAGTTTGCAATTATATTTCGTTTTGTAAATAGATGTATCTGTTTTAAATATGTTATTTAGTAATTAAAGCATCATATTTAATTCAAATTTACCCGCATAGCGGATTTTGTTTATGTTTGATTCGAACTGCTGTACAGCGGGAAACATTTGGCAACTATATATTGCCAATTAGTAATAACTGTAGCATATTCCTCAACTTACGTCTGTACCTTCTTTTTTTCAATAGTAAAAGCTACAATGGAGAAAAAGTTACGTTTTAGTGGAAGAAACGGATGTACACAGTGTGAATTGCAATAGAAATTAAAGAAATTTATAAATAAAAAATGAGAATTTACTCTTCTATCGTCTGCATTCCTGCGTTTGAGGAGATGCCAGTCAGTGAATGTTTAGCTATACTTTTGGCAAGTAAATATAAATTTTTACCCGCCAATCAGCATCTACAACTAACATAAATATCTGACCGATAGAGTGAAGGTGGAATATCGATTAATGGCAATGGAATGCTGAGTTCGCGTACCGTGACCTTGAAGTGTTCGTGGCTTCTGTTTTTGATGCCGTTTGACAAGGAGGGGAATTGTGTGTGATTTTGCTTGTCGATTCTTGTGTTTGTGATCGATGGAGTGATGGATCGTGTAGACGGGGCTTAACACTGTGTGAATTGCAGCCCAAACTATAATCTTCATTATTTTCATGTTTCTACTGAATTAGGCCTAAAGGAGTATTTTTAGGCATGTAAACATTTGTTAGACTTTCCTTGCTCATCGATATGTGATCCTTTCTATTTTTATGCGCTATTACGTATCTGCCAATAGTTTTTCTTATATTTTTTCAAAGGGATATTTGAAAGCTCTACAGCAAGTTTACCAAGCTCGCACTGTAATACTTTCAATTTATGAAAACTTTCCTACTGGGAGTCATACATGATTTGCCTTTGATTTTAGGAGCTCGGTGGCCTACCTGATTTTTAGATATACCTAATATGCTTGCCTAAAAGCTAAGGTTAGCCTCCTATTCTTGCTGAACTGTACCTGCCCTAACGTTTTCTTTACTGACCTATCACATACTTTCAGGTAGGCTGCCTACTATGCTAGGACCTACAGAAAGCACTTTGTCATATTGTCCCTAAACAAGATCAGGAGTAGAATTTGTCTAGTTTCTTTCCCGCTGTCGGTACTGTTGAGTTCTGAATAATGGAATAACAGATAGAAATCAGGCGTCATTGTATATCTGGCTTTAAGCGATAGGTAGTTATTTTCCAACAGCATACGGCAGTTGTAGGATTCCAAGCGGAGGTATCTGACGCAATAGCGCATCCACGTTCCGGTATAGTAGGATTCCAAGCGGTGGTACCTGACGCAATAGCGCATCCACGTTCCGGTATAGTAGGATTCCAAGCGGTGGTACCTGACGCAATAGCGTATTCACGTTCCGGTATAATAGGATTCCAAGCGGCGGTACCTGACGCAATAGCGCATCCACGTTCCGGAATAGTAGGATTCCAAGCGGTGGTACCTGACGCAATAGAGCATCCACGTTCCGGTATAGGTACTATTGTAGCCTATCATCGGAGGTCGTGTGCGACTGGCATACAATAGGTTAGTTAGGAGTACGTTGGGTTAGGAACAGTTCAGCTAGAATCGGGGTATAGTCTAATTGCTAGGAACATGTGTACCTAAATTTTGTGTGGGCCACACAGTAGCGCCTATGCGCCATATATTGAGCGTAGATAACGGTATCTACATCTAAAACATTGTTTTGGTATTGTACAATTATTTTTTTGTATTGAAATAAAACAACTGGGTTGAATATTGGTATTAGGTTCTAAATTTGCAGCTTCAATGCAGAAGTGCAGCTTTGGCAGGCTTCATGGTCGGCCTGGCTTTGGAAAGGAGCTTCTCCAACATCGGGAACGGCAACTCACGCATGATTCTGAACACGCGCTTGTATGCGTTCCCTGGTGTGTACCGCACCTGTATAAAGGAGGTAAGAATAGCATTAGTTTGGCTGTAGGCATCTTCGTTTAGTTACATTTCCGCAATGGACATTTCATTATTGCATTACTATTACTCTATGATTTGATGATTATTCTGTTCACACGAAGTCTCTTTGTTATTATATATAGCTCGTCGATATCTTAACCTCCAAAAAAGAGCAAAAACTAGCGAAGCTTGCAATTCGATAATTGAAAATGCTGTAAAAGCTTTCAGAGCAATAGAAACACTGCCCTTGTTTAAACGATAAAAACTGATTCTTATCCCAAGAAATGTCGTGAGCTATGAAAGGGCTGTAGGTGCCGTACGAATTACCATTTCACTGCGTTTTGCAGGCGCCATTTTTTGGGGGGGATTTTGGTGAAGGTCATGGGATTCCTGGTCCTATGTTTATTATTCCGCTTTTGATTTTTATGCGTATGATGGACAGAAATTTTCCTTGTAATTTTAGCTCTGCTCATGGAAGGTTCACATATATTGACTTTTCGCACAGAGGGAAAAATGAGGTTACTGTGGGGAATTAATAATTGTGATCTACCGGAGTGACTTATTGCGCTTGCCTGGAGCTATCGGTCGGGTTGGTTAGGTTTGTCCATTCTATGTGATGGCGCTCTGTAGATCACCATTACGCCGTTGATTTGGGCTTATTTTTATTTCCTGACCCCTTCGCTCCTGTAATTTACATGCTCTGTTAAATTGACTTCTTTCTGTTCCACTCATATTTTGATCTGCTGTTTATGTTGGCGGTGATCCTTTGCGGGAATTCTTCTATACGCTGAGGTATTTTCTATTTTTCTCTAATTGCAAAAAATCCTTGCTCTGTTTACAGGTAGTCAAAATATAGGCCCCACTGTTATGTTCGCTTTCGTTATTAGGTTCAAAATTTTTACTGATAGACATGCGACATATTTACCCTTGATTCCATAGTAGCTACATCGAGTAACCGAAAAGTACAAATTCTAACCTAAATCATAATATCGAATAAAAGGATCTATATTAATGATTACAAGCCTGTACGACCTTTGCGTTGTAAGAATAGCTTGAAGTTTCCGTAGTAAACAGGGTATTGGTAGGTATAGTTTCTGTTCCAACTAACATATCAAATTTCGAGCAACGTATAGCAATAAAACTTGCTGGTAAAGACCCTTGTACTAAATAAAAGTTGAGCCTCTTTCATTGCGATTTCATTTTTCACAGAAGCTAGGTAGTGACTGCCAAGCTAACATGCAGTGTGGGATTGGTGTTACCTGAGGGTATCGCCCCATTACTGCGTCCTCCATGTCGTCGATGACTTCAGTCACGTTTGCGTCGCAGGTTTTCGTTCTGGCGACCAGGCGTTCAATGCTCTCATTCACATAGGCCTCACCATAGGCTTCCCTCACTTCGCTGTTCTGTTGCTGAAAGTTGCTGAGGACATTGGTCCGCAGCCGCTGCTCATTCAGGAGGTCCGTTCTGCAACGACCAGTTCAAAGGGTTACTTAAAGCATGACACACTGACAGCGTGTGCAGTGCGCACACGTACGCAAACGTTGCATTGTTACGGAACTTTCCCTCCGGCCGTCACGTCGTCGCCTGACCACGACTCAGGGGACTTGAATGTCCTGTAAAACCATGGGTCATTTCAACTTTAAACTAACACAGAAGTAGGAGGTTTTCTCAAAGCTTCGCCATTTCTGCTTGTTATAACGTACAAACTGCAAGAAACGACTCATGCCTTAGGTATTCTCTTCAGTGGCATAGCAATGTCGAAGCCGAAGCCGAGGGCACTGCAGCGCAATCAAATACAAAGTTGCGTTGCAATGCAACATTTGCGTATGCGTGCCCACGCTCTAATAAGAGCATGTTCGATTGGGCTCTCAAGTTAAGCCTCCCAGGCTCAACTTTTTCGAAACTGCCGACATGTGCGCTGGCTTCGGCCCGTACGGCTTTATACGAGCTGCAGTTGCTGCAGGCCTTACATAAAAAGACTGCCTTCCAAGTAAGGTGAATTCAGTCGAGGAGCGAAACATGGAGATTCTCCGTGCTTTTGAATATCCGTGGCCAACTCACTGACGTCTATATAACTCACAACAAACTTTGGACTCTCTGCGTCAGTATCACAACGCCAATGACGTCCCTAAAGTAACAAAGCTCGGTGAAGTATTACGTGCGGTTAATATTAATGAGAATAGGTTAGATTTTACCTGTACAGCCCAGGCTCAATGGTGTGTACGGAGATATTCCAGGGTCTCATCTCGTTACGCAGTCCGTCTGAGAAGGACACCACGGCATGCTTGGTCATGCAGTAAGCGGTGAAGGCGTAGTTTGTGAAACGACCTGCTCGAAGATAGCAATATCTCGACCCCTTAATAGAAAGGCTGTTTTATACATTGCGAGTCAGACTCTGTATTTTTGAAATTTATTGAAAATATTAATCACAGTGCATCTCAACAGATTAAAAGGTGTGGAAGTCTTGAAGTTTCATAAACTAGATCAGACGATATATTGGGGAAGTATTAATAAATGAGGTTAGTTACACGTAGCGAATATTATATTTCCCGATCGGCATCTACAGAAAGTACTACCTTCATCTTTCTTCATTTCTGGGTAGTTTTCTACTAGGATACTTCAGTACAACCTGCCTCGCTTCACCTGCCATTGCAAGATGGATCTTCACTGGTAGAATAGTTGTAGACGGAATACTACGGGTACTTTGCCCCTACTTCCCAATAGGAAAATCCCCATACGCTCCTTCGTGCAGCAATTAATGCCCGTCAGGCTCCAGAAGAATTCACGGCTGCAGTCGAGCATAAATTATCAGAGATATGGCGTCAGAGACGCGTAAGGCTCATCTGACAACTGCAACCTCTTAGCCGCCTCCGAATCTGGTTAGGTAGGTCAGTGTGAATGCTAGTAATGCTGACGTCACAATCCGAGTTTCGCGAGACTTCCCCTGCATAGTGGGGAAGCGAACTCCAATGAACAAACTCAGCACTCAAGCACACCTCCATGTGGGTACAAACTTTGGTATTGCTTACAACATCAATTAATAGACATTTGTTAACGTAAAAAACCGTTACCTGCTACCGATGCTACGTTGATGATTCTTCCCTTGCCACTTGCTCGAAGCAAAGGCAGGAAAGCTTTGGTGACTGCAATTGTGCCGAACACGTTGACCTCGAACTGCTTGCGCATTACAGGCATTTGGATCCACTCCATCTCCATAATGATACCGACCCCTGCATTGTTCACGATGCTCCACAGTGTTTTGCCTGAGGCAGAAAACTCTGTCAAGCCTTTTTATACTTTTCGTGGAAATATTGCTGTTGCTAACTTTTGAGTTTTGAATAGCCACATATATTGGGTCGTAATTATTGAATTATAGCCTGAAACATATAAGTGCAAGCACAATTCTAGCCGGGACATTCCCAACAGTTTCACCTCACAAAGGTAGGTGGAAAATGATAGAAGTGTTCAGTAAGATAGTACCAACAAGCAGGGATGATGAAGGTAGGCATTAACCCTATCTAATTCGCGGCGAGACAAAATTGTACCGCGTTACAATTTTTTGTTCACTGTTCTACTCTGTGATTTTCGGAGCCCATACTTCTGAGTGACTTTTGCTAATTTCTCATGAATATCAAAAAAAGTCTAATATACCCCATGATTTTAGCAAAAAATTCTGCTAAACATAAATATTTTAGAAAATTAGGTGATAAAATTTCCGTAAATTTGGGCTTCTGCATGGGCCTACGTCAGGCAGCATCACAGCGCAGCTATGCATTATTACTCGCTTAATGGCAAGCAAAGAGCAAGGTGTTGTGCACACACGCTCCTCACTGTTCGAATGGTGACATTCGTCCCTATCTTTATCAAAAAAAGAACTTTTGAAATGATCACTAAAATACAGCAACAAAGCTAGAAATGAAAAATAGAAGCGATAATAGGTTCAGTTCTTTGAAATAAAAGATCATGATCTTACTTTACAGCATGCATTTGGTAGTAGGAGCAGAAGCATTGACAGCATCACTGTCGCTGCCATAGAAGTTACTCGCCGTCATATTATAGATGAAGCATACGGAGGTCCTTCTTTAGTGTATAATTGACTAGCCTAAATATTTCAGGATGAAGAGTAGGCTTGAATGAAGTAATTCTAACTGTTCTCTGCTGCAATTACCGATGCAGTGCCACTGTACAGGTATCTGCAGCTTCAGAAGTTACCGTGAAACTATGACAACTGCTGCAGATCTGCTACCAGAGTATTCACTCTGTACTGCCCCGTGAAATTATCTTACATATAAATTTAATTGACGTTAAAACTACTTTTAGGCATATTTTTTTTTAAAGTAAATATCTAGGAGAACTGCTGAATAAATGCCTTTAAGATTCAGAAAAAGAAAAACTTGCGTATTGATGAAGTTATAAGCTTTTTCAGTGGGCGGTACAAATTTGTCTCGCCTTTTCGTTCAAGCGGCTGAAAAAAGTGCTAACGGATAGGGTAAAGAGTACAATGTACACTTTTATTTGTTACCGGGATTTCTATCTCTGCTGCCTGGTAGAAACGTAGTTAAGCCGAAAAGTTATAGACGGATATTCATAAGATGTACAACAAGTGATCAGTCAGTCCGTTTGCTTGTCTGTTTTGTCAACAAGTCTCTCTTTTAGCATTGCTTGGTGGCAGTTTGCACTTTCAGTTTGCGACTATAGCTTATCTATTTAACTTCACAAATCAATAGGAAAAGAGCCTAGATGATGACTGCCTCTTTCTTGGTGAAGCATTGGACATATTAGGGACATGTGTGCAGGTCATAGGTTTATTACTAGAGTTGATTGGTTTATTACACACAGATATCCTATTACCACGCAAAGTTTACGATATTCCTAGCAACAGCTCATAACAATGTTAATCTGCATACGCCTCAAATAATTGAATTACATTACGCTCTTAAACTGTTGTAGCGGCGTCACCTGCCCTCGCTTTGAGATAAGTTTATTTTGGGTGAAGGGCAGTGGGGGTTGGGGTGTTCTAGATGTACAAGCTGTAAAACAATATCTATTAAGGGCATTAAGTATATGATAAGTGTTCTTATCGTCTTTTGCTTGGTGGCGTCTGGAGTGTCTCAAAAAATTGCGTTTATTCTTTTAACAAGTAGTGAATTGGTCATGGAAATACCTATTCCAATGTTAAATTACTTCCCCAAACCAGGTCCCTTGCCTATTTATCTAGGGTGAATTCTATCTGAACCAGGCTGTATTACCTCGCTACAAACGCCGGTTTGTCGTATTATTACCATAGATCCAAGAGCCTTATCGCAAACTAACGCACCCTAGCATATGTACAGTTTCTATGAAGCAATAATATAGTAACTATTTTATCTTCTCACCACATTTCTTAAGGTCTTCTTTAACGAATGTGACGGCTTTGTCGATGTCGTCTTGGCAGCACACGTCCAACTTGAAAACTCGAACATTGCGTAGCTTACTCAATTCTCTGGCACCGTCGCTCTCAGGCTGCAGGCAGCCGGCGTATACCTGTGTAATTAGTCAATATTCATTCTTCAGTTGCGGGTCAAGCGACAACGTGCGTAGAAATAGTTCTATCTGAAACACGACTAATTGTCCTCTAGGTGTTAAAGGTCCAAAAGTTACTCTAATCGTTAGCAGTGCAATTTCTTTTTTCAAAATCATTTCCAATTAAATGAAATAAACTCTAACTAGACGACTATATTCGAGGACCGCATATAGGTATACTCTGGTTAGTTCGTTAGGAGGCTGATACCTTTGAGGAGCTACTTTAGTCCATATTTCCTTGCATTCCTTACGGATTTACAGAATAGTGATTGCAGGTTCTTAGAATGGACAAAACGCATACCTAATGCACTAAATACAGGGGAGAACTAAATTGAGTCTCGCTACCCTCATCCAGCTTTCTGTGCCAGTAACGAGAATAGATTTGGTGCAGAAAACTACGATATTGTCAGTAAACATAGAGCTGCATGCTTTACATGCTTCTAGGTAGATCAATACTCTGGAGTGGCAAAAATAGTATTCATGTACCGTTCGGTGGTTTAGACATTGCTTGAAGGAACAATAAGTCATTCTCTATACTACATCATACTTGACTGTTCAGTCTGATGCTCATTTCGTAAGTTAAAATAAAATGTCGCCTCAGAAAGATATATTTAGCGGACCACATCCATGTCAGAGTATGACGGGGCCTCATGCCCCCTTAGGAGTAACTCAGTGAATTTTCGCATCTGGACGTAGTTCCCTGCCGATAAGGCTATAGTTTGTAAACTTAGGTCAGTCCTCCATACTGCTGCCCCGTAAAGTGGGTCGCCGATGTAGTTCTTGCTTCTATCCTCTTATCTTTTCCTCTTTCGTCTCTTACAGATGCTGGCCGCCTAAGTTTCCCCGGCAGTAGTAGCGCACATGGCAAACTGACACTTTCGGCACGAATGTAGAAGTAAAAGTTTTATACTGGAGCTATGAGAACAGACCAAGCCTCCATGTAGGGATCATTCACTGAGTAGGTACGATGGAAAAAATGATCATAACTTACCTATTATAATTCTGCTTGCAATAATAATGAAATAAAATTTTTGTAATGAAGTCAAGGGCTCGAAACAGCGAAATTTCAAGGATTATTTTTATTAGCAAAAAATAAAACTTCGTTAGTATCCATCATTACATGTTAAATAGTTTGCAATTTTTTTCATAGCTAATTTGTGGTGTTTTAATGATGGTTTTGGATTTTACTGTACACGATTTTCTTCCTCTGTTTCTACAACTCTTAGATATGTGTTTCTTGCTATTAAATACCTACAGTAAATTTTTGGTGCCACCATGAAGAGTTTGGCGTTAGAGGTCCATATGTCAGATAGGCTGAAAAAGATTCTATTGAATGTTTCACCTCTATGCCTTCGGCCTGAGAGCGAGCCAACCGTAAAGTATGAGGAGGGGAGGTCTTAAGGTCTGATTTGCTCTCTAGGTTGCACTTACTACAAAACCCTTCGCGCTGAGCCTCTTGCTGAGCAGATTGCCGAAGCCTGTATCGCAACCTGCGGTTGATGAAGTCCGGGTTATCAATGTTTTTTTTTTTAAATAATCCTTCTGATATTAGAAAAAATAAACGCTGGGCTAAAAAATTTCATGAATTGAAATGTATTACGGACAATTCACTCAACTAAAAATGCTGCATACTGTCATAAGCCATTTGTTAATCACGAGTATCAGCACTCTGTTCTTCCTTCCTAAATGAAATATGTTTCTTCTACTCGTTTTTTTATTGTTTCTGGATTAAGCTCTATACATTTTTTTACTTATTGCATCTGCTGAGGATTTCTGCTACGCTCCATTATGTTAATATCGTGTTCAAAACTTTGTAACAATATTCTAATCGGATGTGCAATTTTCTAGTTTTCTGTCCCTCAGAGGGAATAGAATGGGCTATTGCTCATAGGGTTAGGTTAGTTAGGTTCGCCCATCCTATGTAGTGGGCCATTGTGTAGGTCACTTTAGCCATTAGCTACGCCTTCTACGTCTGACTATCGTGCTCACTCTGCTTCCTTTCGATTTAATACTCTACTGATTTTACTTTCGTCTGTTCTTCTTTCTCGGTATTCTATGCCCATGCGCGTTGATCCTGTGAGAGAACACCATCGTGCGTGGATTCCACGTTTATCTTGGCATGCTGTATGACCCTTCTTTTTCCTCTCTTAGAACAGCTAAGTGCTGATTTAGGGAGGCTCAAACCGCTAGTTTTTGTGTATCTAAGATTACGCTTGTAACGTGTAGAACTGGTCTTCATTTAACCTCAGAAAGTTAACGGTAGCTACTTGATTAACACAAGGAGCTTCAACAGAGAAGAGGGGGGCCAGGAGCCTCGTCCATGAAGCTCAAGAGTCGCTTATGGCTGTCAGCCAGTCGCGTATGCACCAATCGCATAAGAGCAACTCCGTTTGTCTGCTGCTTCGCCGTGAAACTCACTGATGCCGCGTCGCTTCCACCAATGAGATTCATGAACGTGTATCACAGCTATAAAAGATCTGGTTGACTCAATGGCAAATCTGCGAGTGGGTCACAGGGCTCCCTCTTCCTCTATTGAAGCTCCTTGGATTAAAACCTGGAACTCGTTCTGTCGTGGCAAATTGAAAGCCTGCAATTGAAGTTCAACCCAAGTTTATATAGAAAAGTGATAACGGCCCTATTTCACACATTTGTCACTTGAGAATCTTTTAGAAAAAAGTCATTTTTGGAAGTTACTGGAGATGCTGGCAGTTTTTAGAGAAGACACAACAATCAGCTGCTGTTAGCTTATACTAGATCCCAGGAAATATCGACAGTAGTGATCATATATATTACCGCGCATATTTACCTGTAATGAGCACCGCCAGGTTGCTGGTGTCCCTGAGACTGTGCTTCACATCGAAATAAATGGTTTTGGTCTTCACGAGCAGGTCTGCCAGGAACAGGGCGAGCAGGGCTGTGGCCAGGACAGTCAAGACTGTGTTGGCGACAGTCAGGAGTGTGACGGACACGGCCCCCCACACAAGGAAAAATCTCCACATCCTCCCCATTTTCGGCTACTGCAGGAGCGCCCTTGTTGCAATTTCTGGAAACAATATGGTGTTACGGTATAATAATGATACCCAGGCGATGACAATACTTCCCTTATGACGCTACAAACGAAGCAGATAATTGGAGTACGCAAGCCTTGAAGGTTAGTTTATACCTTATTATAACGTGCAAATTAATCCTTTGTTGCTCATAGGAATAGCTATGCAAATGTGCGTTCTTTGTGAGCACACCTCCGAGCATGGTTTTTTTCACAGAGCTCATTGTGGGTGGGACTCCTGAAACTAGGAGGTGATTAATAATAATGACGAAAATGTAACTCCGGTATCATGCTGGAATATCATTTCTTTGAAACCTCCCCCAAACAAAAATTCTTTACTGTAAAAGGCTAGTGAACAGTTACCCCCGAAGGGGAATAGTGCAGCTCTGTGGTTCACAAAGCACCGTCTCTCCCTCCTCTCCGCTGATATAAGGGAAAGGCGGTATACAGAGTTATGTTTTAGTATTTGAAACACTTTTCCTACGAATAAAGCTATTGTACTTGTTACCTCTTCACATGTGATGGGCAAACGTTCAGGGATTATTGCTGTATGTGAGACTGTCGAAAGGGAGGTCTTTCACCGCTAAACCATCAATTTTCGGTAGCCTTAGTATATATAAGTAGTTGCCTATAATCCCTTTCTCAGCAAAGAAACCCACCGGCAGGGGTTGCCACGTGAACTGCGTAAACCGTATAAATATTTAATGTCTACTGAATAAAAAAAAGAAATGTGTGTTACTAAGTGACAATGATGCTATGTTCGCGGCAACGTCATCGGTCATAGAATTGTCAAGAGGTGAAACTATAGCGTTGGTGGGCACCCATCATACAGCACCAGGGAATTTTGGATCCCGGTAGGTATTGGATGGGTCTAACTTCAAAGTATTGGTTCGGATAAGTTAAGTTAGAATGGGTTTGGTTAGTTAAGAATAGGTTCTGTCTAGAATAGGTGCTTAAGTTAGCTCACTTGTTGCTCTACGCACCTGAATCTCGGATCTCGGTATGCCGTATTTTGTGTTGATATAGGTACTAATCGATCTCTTCCTTTTATGGTAATATCGTTGGCGCTGCAGAACGAGAGATCACGTCGTGTGGTGGGTGAGTTATGTTTAGGTTATATAAAGTAAAAAATGAAATGATGCATTGATTGCACCTCGGTATCAAGTTAAACTAGAGCACTCTGAGAGCGCATATACCTCCGCCAAGCGAGGCAACGGTAACAAAAATTCAAATTGGCTCTGAAACCATGATTTTCTTCATATAGACTGCAAAATTTAATCATGTGTGCTTTTGATAGTAATAACAGCTTGCGCAATTTTCTTGAAGATCCGTACATAACTTTTTGAGTTATACTGCTAACAAACGTTATGACAAACATGCGTCAAACAAGCAAACGAACGTACCGATCTGCACCAAAATTTAATCATTTATGTCTTTTAACATTACTAACAACCCTTAAAAATTTCAGAAAGATTCATTCATTATTTTTTGAGGTATTGTGCTAACAAGCATAACATTAAAAACAGTGACAAAAAACGAACGAACAAAACAAATTTGGTCATTTACTTCTTGTTAAATACCTAACAACTCATGTTAATTTCATCAAAATCAATCTATAACTTTCTGAGTTATAGCGTTGAGAAAAATGAGGCAGACAAAAAAAAAAACATACAAACAAACAAACGGATGGACATATCTTCACCAAAAGTTAATTATCTGTTCCTCCTAGCATACCTAACAAGCCCTGTAAATTTCATCCAAATCAGTTCATAACAATGTGAGTTATCTTGGTGACAGAAAAACACGACGAAAACATAACCTCATTGGCGGAGGTAAAAAAATCCAGTATTTGCTCCTAACACGGTAGCCTGCCGAATAATTATAATCACTTCTAATATATGGGATTCTATAGGGTTCTTAATTGCCCCGACTATACATAGGTAGTTTCTTGTAGCAATAGCATACTATACTGTATGTTAGATGTTCTAATACAGCAAATATTGAGCACTTTCCTGTTAATGGACTCGAGTGCAGCTGTACTGTAAAACAGTTTGAACAGTGTTGAAGAGTTATGGAAAGTTCTGGGGCATGAAAAGAAAATTATTGTACTCTAAGTTATCCGAACATACCTTTTATAATCGTCAGGTGCTGAAGTTATTGTCTTTAAGATGACGACAATTAGGATTGACACTCTTGAGGGGACGATATCTTAAGTTTGGTTAATGTATAAACGGTATAATTGTCTCGCACCTTCGTATGAACGGTCTAATTGTCTCGCACCTTCGTCTAAACGGTATAATTGTCTCGCACCTTCGTCTAAACGGTATAATTGTCTCGCACCTTCGATACACTGTGTTGCGCACTGGTACGAGCACCCAACGGAACAACCCCTGCCGAGTTGTGTGACTTCTGCAGACCTCGATCAGCAGTAGGTGGTTATTTCCCAGTTTCTGTGATAGTGCTGGTCTCTAGCATAGAGAGTTGAAGCTGTCCATTGATTAGATACCTACGTTGTAAAGGAAACATCGCTGTATAGCTAGTTAGAAAAGAAGAGGCATCGTAGAACTACCTTATAATTTACGATTAAGTAAGAAACTGTTCTATCTAGAAGCAGGCTTCATATCAAACGAAAGAGAGATAAGATAGAAGAACTTTACGGGAGCAGTGTCACCTGACGAAACTGCCATCGTTGGTGCCTTTTATCGCAATGAAAAGAAACAGCGCAAAGAGTATGAATTATAAAAAAAATCAGCATTTGTTTTTGTTTACAGTTTGTAACGCTTCTGGCGTGGTGGAATAACATAGCAGACGAAACACTATTATTATAAAAATGCTCATGTTGCGCTAATAGTTTGGGAAAATAATAAAGCCCAAATAATAATTTAAGCTGTGCATATTCTGCAAAATGGTCGAAATTGTAATATGTTACGTGAACTCAGCTCTGTGACTTCGTGATCGCCGACTACGAAATTAGAGTGCATATTTTGTTCTTAAATTGCTTTCAATTTCGTGCTGGCGATCGTGGAATGTTTTTGCATTGAATTCTGTGATCATAAATTCTGCACTACTGGAAAGCCAAGTTTTGGATCTTGAGATAGCAATAGTAGACCACTTGCTTTATAGGATCGCGTGCCCCTCACTGTATCGACTGTGGGTACAATCAACATAACTTCTGCATCAGCATGTCAATGTTGAAACAAGTGCTTGCCTCTCCCCATGTTACAGGATAACAAAAGTTGCTCACCATTTGCGGGAGTGAAGTGAATAAACTTTATATTAAGAATAACATAGAAGATACAGCACTCATAAATATTAGACCTAGGAGAAGAAGCATGCCCGGTCATAACAGTTCTGTTCTCTATTGTGTAGAGCTTACGTACGTAAACAGCATCTCTTACCTAGGTCACAGAATCACTGATGGTTTTCGTGATAACCAGGTTATAGAGAAAGAAACGCGGAAGCTCTATGGAGTTGGTTACACGTTAATTAGGAAATGCGGACAATGGTCTGAAGAGGTCAAATGTCAGCTATTCCGGATCTACTGCTACTCCCTGTGCTGTGACTCACTCTGGTGTAACTTTAAAAATAAATCTATTGAGCTCATGCTAGTTGCTCATAACGATGGCAATAGCTCAAAGAGGCCGGGGTGTTAGTCCCGGTGTCTCTTTGGGAATGGGCCTCTTGGTTCGTCTACTGCCGCCTATCTAATCTATTCCGCAGATTAATGAATGTCCAAAGGTCTAGGGGCGCAAGTCTAATATTTGCTCAAAAATACACTGATTGCCTCAATGTCAGGACCCGGAAATGAGCCTTGAGCCTAAAAAAAAATCAGGAATGAAAACTCTCCGAACTCGATAATTAATGCCACTCGTAATGGTCCTGGCTGCCAACGACCCAGTATGTATTCTACGATGGCAGCGCATACTGTTGCCTGACGATGGCCATGCAATAAGGTGCAATGATGTCTAGAATGTAAACCACTGTGACATGTACTGTTTGTGTAACCTAGAAATAACAAATAAAATGCATTGCCTTGTGTACCATGTAACATATCAATATTGTATTATCTACATGAGTGCTTCATAAAATTATTATTATTGCTATTGATCGGAAAGCGTACTGAACAAAAGTGTGTTCTTAGCACCCTAAGCTGAAGCGGTGTCTATTTTGATGCAGATTCGCTTCATACAAAATACCATTAGGTGCTACGAAGTTTGCGCACTGCTTATTTTTAACCATTAATTATTGTGCATATATGTTTTGGAGGCCTACGAAAATGAAACTCGGCTAACTAGCTGTGTGGAGCTGCGTGGAGCACTCCAGCACCGAGAGGCCAGGTGATGCACGATGAGGGATCCTAAATTGACTCTCAGCACGAACTGCTTCTTCTGCTCTTCACACTACTGGATCTTCAAAATTCTAGAACTAAGGTAAAAAGAAAACCTCGATAGGTGTATCCATTGTACCCTGTATACGAGATAATAAATGATATTTGTTTTGTTGTATGTAACGTTATAGATCAAATGTAACTGTTAGCCAAAAATTCAACCATTTTCTATGTAGCGATTGGAAGAAAACTATTCGAGCGCTATCTAAGGTGCAGCCAGCCAGTTAACTGGAGGATCGCCGCGCATCGTCCCTAAACGCTAAGAGGGAATAGCCAGGGGCGCCGGAACGGGGGGGGCAGGGGGGGCGACCGCCCCCCTTGCCCTGACAGTGGAGGGGCGATAGGGGGGGCAGCATGTGGAGGGGCAATAAGGGGGGCAGCATGTGCCCTTTCAGTGGAGTGGAGGGG
>LQNS02000303.1:6281689-6303156 GCA_001587735.2 Parhyale hawaiensis
ATGTTAATTTTTAAATGCAATGAAAGCATAAATTCAAATAATAAATACTTGTACTATTTTGGTACAGCATTGAAAAAGTAGCAAGGAATTTCACACCCCTTAAGTGCCCCTCTTACCCCATAAGTGCCCCTCTGACCCAATCCTGCCCCTGTCGCCTTCAGTTCGTTCCGGCGCCCCTGGGAATAGCTGATTATAAAAATATTAATAATAAAACAGAACGAGGGCTCAGTGAGAGAAGGAAAAGGATCGAAGGAGATGATGCGAAAACGAAAAGAAAGTTGTCATACCAAAGGCGTGCCCGATGAACTGCGACAGATCATAGGGCGTTCTATAGTATAGTGAGCAATGAACATGACCCTGACTATGTTAGCCTTAGCCCTACCTTGTGGACTGCACTGCAGCTTTCAGCAGAATGTCCATTTAAGTTCCCATTCATGAAGGTACCATGTACTCCTACGTTATAGACTAATGTGAATAGAACACTTCTGTTTATGGCCGAAGGCGGCTGCAGCGTTATCTTCGACTGTTGAATGATAAGTTGTGTTACCTAATGTAATTACAGTTACCTCGTTATCACTAGCAAGCTTCTGGACTACGGTTGAGTTTTGCATATTTACGAGGGTTGAATTTTACAAATGATACTACAATGACAACCGCCATAAGTGGAGTAGGCATTTACAGTTTATTTTTAACTTTATACGATGAAAATAAAGTAGATTGGAAAATTTTTCAATTTATTTTAGTTGAATTGATGTAGGTAAGCGAGTTAACTTCGAGAACTATTGAACGCTTCTACTTGGGATCAGCTGACCATTGTTTTTAGTTATTTTGCACCGTTGGAGGTCAATGGGTAAATATCTTTAAACGCTGTATCTCTTCTTGTAAGTGGAAACCGCCTCATAAAACTGCCGCATAGTAAATATTTCGCTTTCATGTTTGCACTGAACCTCGTCGGTTTATTTTGTACCGTAGTCGTTATTATGGTTCACTCTATGAATGCCACTGGCGATGGGAGAAACATGCAACCGGAAATAGTTTTGTTGTACATAGAGTCCAAGCGCTTAGACGTTGCTCTACTTTCGTGGGCACCGCGGTCTAGGATCCTCAAATAGTATGCTTTCGATTGAACGTAGGTGTACCATCACATCCGAACGCGTTGCACTCGATATTCGTTTATTTCCTTACAATTTTAACGGTGCACCACGTCCGTACAGTCGATGACAAACGGTAAATTATTTTTGCAACAGTTTATTCAAAATCTGACTTTAAACGACTTACATGTCTTGTAGGAGTAACCTTTTCCGTGAAACTTTTTAACAGTGTCTTCGCACACTCTTATCTACACTCTTCTCTTATCGAAACAGCTTTTATCATCTGCGATGTTGAATTTCAAAAGATAAACAAGCAGGCGACGTATTAGCGTGGCCACCGGAGGATCCACATGATTTTAAAGTAAGAAGTAGCTAACGACCTCTCTCCTCACATGCAGAGGCCTTCAAGGCTGCACCGGTACGTACGATGTTCGCCAGTGGCTCAAGCATCTGTACTGAAGCTCTGACCCCACAAGCGATACACTGCAAGAAAATAGTAATTTTATAAACTTGCTATCAAAACGTATTGTGGATAAAACCGAATTTCGGGTTGTCCGCAATAGCGTCGTGCAATAAAGCTGTTGTGCTTTTCTACTGCAACTCATTTAAATTTTGGATGGCAAAGTGTGCAGAAGGAGCAGACTTCAAATCAGACTAGGCTATATCTAACTACAGAAGTATTACATAGGCATGAAAGTAAGAAAATTTTTGAATATGTTGTACAAAGCATTAGATGTTTTCTTCAGTATCTGTTGTTACTTCATATATACTGTTATTTTTCCTTGACTATTGCTTTCACCTATGACATGACGGTGTTGGTAGCTGCCACAATTTTGAAATAATATGCTGTCTTTTTCTCTTATTTGGTACTTAAGAGAATCTAAAGAAATGTGCCCTCTTAGCTGTATTGTTCATGGACTGAGTATTTGTAAGTCGTGATATGTTAAATAAGTATAGTAGGAGTGAAAGGGTTAAGCGGTGTACACACGAAAGGCAAAATCTGACGAAGTTGATTTAGCGTCAGCTTGGAGCTCACTTGACTTCGGGCAGAATGAGAAAATGAACGTAGGTCCAGTTTTTCTGAGGAAATGCTGATACCTAAAACTGAGCCAGACGTAAAACTGGCCTAGTTACTGATTTATTGCATTCATGCGCAATGTGTTTTGTAAGATCTTCATGTATGGCGATTAAAAGCAGAAATAATAATAATAAGTTTATTGACAGTCATTTAGCAAAGAATCTTTAAATGATGTGAGGCGGTCGCTTCTTTTTTTAAAATCTGCTCATTGCCACGGCTTGCGAGGTGTCATGTTTACCAACTTTCGACAGCAAATTAACCAAATTATTTGAACCTGAAGGGAGCGGGCGCATTGATTACACTAACGTTCGGACAGAGTTTGTTGTCTGTAGTGGCAATATATATGTGGCGTGTGTGTTGGATTTATGGCACTGTTAGCACCACATTTTAACATTCACCGCGCAAGAGGCCCCAAATGGCTTAGCCCGGCGGCACTCGCGGTCAAACTCGCCATTCGTGCGTTCAAGTAAGCTTTCTTGCCGCGCAATAACCACCAGAAAATCCTACCAGCTCTAACCTAGCCTAACCTAACCTTACCTAACGTTACCTTACCTAAAGTAACCTAACCTAACCTTACCTTAATTAACGTAACCTAATCTAACCTTACCTAACGTTACCTTACCTAATGTAACCTAACCTTACCTTAATTAACGTAACCTAATCTAACCTTACCTATCGTTACCTTACCTAATGTAACCTAGCCTAACTTTACCATAATTAACGTAGCCTAATCTAACCTTACCTTACCTAACGTTACCTAACCTAACCAAACCTAACCTTATTTAGCCTTAAATAACTTAACCTAACCTAACGTAATCTGCGATACAGAGCGCAGGCATAGCAGCCGAACGTGAACGCCGCCTCCGCGCACACAGACGCCCGTACACAAACGTACACAGCGAATGGCGAGTTTGCCGCCTGTGCGGCCCGGCGTACGACCACGATCTTCGTCACTTGACCGAAGGTCAAACTTTGTTCCCACCTCTTCTGCGCCCCGCTTTTCTGGATCCCATGGAAGAAAAAGGACAGCTTAGCGAAGCCTCAGTTGCTCTTTTGAAGTCGTGACAATAATTGCGCAGCTGTGCAGAGCAGCTGTTTCGGTGTGCCCTGTGTATGTGCGTCTTTTGGTGATTTAGTGAACCTACCCACAGTATCCAGCCCGGTGGCGCTAAGAGTAGTGGCCAATTAAGGAACGTTAGGAAGCTAGTAGTTTGGCCTCTTATTTGTAATGCGATTCCAGATTCGAAAGGCAGCACCGAGACCAGCTGATTTACGTGATTCGCCGCAGGTGTGCGCGCAACAGGCGTTTGCTTGGTCAATGTGTTAGGTGGCAGCAGTGGGTGCACTGTAAATATTTTCTGTATTTTGTATTATACTCGCGTAATATCTTCTATTTATTATGCTCTTTGGCGTGGCGAAATTTGTAGCAAGCACAATGTCAGTTGAGTGATGAACTTTATACTAAGCCAGTGACGTTTTTATTGCTAGCACAGACAGCGGTGAAATTCGAGTGATGCAGTATTAGCCCTGCTGGGTAGTTCGAAAGAGCCCTGAAAGAATACCAGATCTTTTTTTTTTCTTGTGGTGCAAGTGTGACGTGTAGCTAAGGAGTGGCCACTATCCAGCCAAATCGCAAAGGAGGACGAGAGACTGGCACTCGGCATGAATGAATTTAACTATGAGGGCGTGATAACCAGCTAACGAGCTCGACAGCGCATTTGTTACCTACTTCCAGGAAAATACTAATTAATTTTGTTGGTTGTTTTGTGCGGTAGTGAGTGCCATGTTAAGTTTACTTAGTTAACAAGCTATTGCGTTTGTTATAGGGGCCATCATTTCCATGTTGATTTTTTTTATTGCTGAAAAAGCTTCAAGGGCGTGCCGTTCACGAAAGAGTTTTTATTGACATAGCGTGCCTGTTCAAACACTCCCCAGGTGAACTAGACTCATTGTGTTTACACTCTCTACCCGCACCCTTCCCGTCTCCCCCGCACCATGGCAGTATGACTCAATATCAATCAGCGACAGTGAAGGTCTGTTAAACTCTGTTTTAGAATCTCATAATTACCTCCGCCAAGGAGGTTATGTTCTCGTCGGGTTTGTCTGTCTGCCTGTCGCCAAGATAACTCAAAAAGCTACGGACGGATTTTGACGAAACTTACATGGGTTGTTAAGAATGTTAGGAGGAACAGATGATTAACTTGGGGTGAAGATCTGTTCATCCGTTTGTTTTTCTAGATATTTATTGTTAGCGCCATAATCTAAAAAGTAATGGACGGATTTTAATGAAATTTACATGAGTTATTGGGATTGTTACCGAGAGTAAATCATCAAATTTTTGTGATGATCAGTTCGTTTGTTTATTGTTGTGTTTGGCTTCATATTTGTTTGCGCAATAACTCAAAAAATTATGAATAAATTTTTATGAAATTTTCAGGAATGGTTAGTAATGTTAACAGACCTAATTGATTGAAATTTAGTGTTGATCGGCTAGTCCATTTGTGTGTTTGACTTATGTTTGTTAAAATGTTTGTTAGCAGCGTAATTCAAAAAGTTATGAACGGATCTCCAAGAACATTACAGACGATGTTAATGATATCAAAAGGCACAAGTGATCAGATTTTGCTCTTGATAGAAAGAAAATCGTGGTTTCAGAGCCGATTTGCATTTTTCGTTACCGCTGTCTTGCTTGGCGGAGATATGCACTCTGAGTGCTCTAGTTATTATATAAATACTTATTGGATGAATCGTTCTTCAACAACAGATCGATGCCCGACGTTATCACACGGAGCGATTTATTTTTGTTAATATAACTGAAGAGTGGCTTGATTCTTGCAATTTCTAGCATTAATTAATAAAAAGCATATACAATTATTTTATTCTCTAGCTTTCTTGCAGCTGTTCAATCAACTGATATACAGGCACTGTAGTAATGCCCGAATCCCCCCGCATTGGGCGAACGCCATACCAGTACGCTAGCCTCGCTACGGTATGCGCATTTGTTTGGTTGCGTTTTGACTTGTCTTTGTTCATTTTGTATTATGTTCTGCTCACAGTAGGCATTATTCTGAATTATGTCCTGCTCACGGTGGGCTTCATCAGCGTCCTCTTGATCGGTCTGCACCTTCGGTACTCGTGGTGGCGCAGAAAAGAGCTCATCGGCGGCATACGCAAGAAGGCCGTATTCGTCACAGGTTAGTGAGGGTTGCTGGGCAGCAGGCTGTGTTCGTCACAGGTTAGTGAGGGTTGCTGGGCAGCAGGCTGTGTTCGTCACAGATTAGTGAGGGTTGCTGGGCAGCAGGCTGTGTTCGTCACAAGTTAGTGAGGGTTGCTGGGCAGCAGGCTGTGTTCGTCACAGGTAAGGGAGAATGGGAAAAGAGTTGTCTAGCAGGTGTTTGGGCAGTCTCACAATGTTAAAGCCCAAATCTTGTCGCTTGAGAGCAATCTAAAAAGTTCTTTCCCTTTTTCTTGTTCCTGTGCGCCTTTTGTGGCTCGTGTACTGTACAACGTGCGTTTTTTTATGCAATCAAAGTATATATGTTTCGGTTAGAGCTGTGAATTGGTAAATTTTTCCTAGCGACGGTATCGGTATTCGGTAGATGAAAACGGGCCATTTGGTTCGGTATTTCGGTAGATTTACAAAAATTCTACCGTATGATTCGGTATTTTGGTTCGGTAGATGAAAAAGAATTCTTATATACATATAAAACACCTATAAATGCCTTTTAATACATTCTAGAGCTCATAAAAAACCTATTTCAAGCTTTCGACTACATTCCAGAGCCTCTGAAGTATTTATTTTAGTATTTATGAGGCTTTTGCAACCATTTCCTAAAGCTTTAAAGCTTATAACCTCCTAAGCGTAAAAAATAATTAACTATCTATGGCAACACTTTCGTATAACTAATTAACTATGTAGCTGAAAAAAAAGGTTAGCAGTAAAACTTTGTTAATTCAAAAAAAGTGTTCATTACAGCGCACTATAAAACAAAGCTAATTCATTTCAATTTTTATCAAATGAATACTGAAACGTGGTTACACGTGTATGAATTTTTGTGGTACTCTATGTTCACTATAAGCAATGAAATTAACACAAATTTGCGGAGTGTATGATCAGTTGCTCAGTGAATGCTCACCCACTAGAACAGTTCACACTCCACTAAGCTCGGAAGCGCGTTACAGTGAGTGAGCGAAACATTGTAACACACCCCGCCCATTTCTGAAAGCGCAACGTCTCTTCTCTTCAATGAAGTGTAATGCAGCGTGCAACAACTCAGCTGAACGAAAATCAATGAGATTTTTCTAACGTCTTTCAGGAAGGTCGGTGGGTCATAGAGGGCTAAGAAGATTCTTATGTCGGCGCGGGAAATTCAAATCTACCGAAGAAAGTCATTCGGTAGATCCATGCGGTATCGGTAGAAGATTCGACAAGGATTCGGTAGCGCGGTTGCTAAATCTACCGCCGGTACTACCAGAATACCGAATTTCATTCGGTAGTCCCAGCTCTGGTTTCCAATATATTGCTCATATGTATTGCAGCTTCAACAAGAAATATTTTAAAACACATAGCATCTAAGTGCCATGTTAATCTTCTATTACGCTCGCATAATTCTATTAATCTTTAACCAGGCCTCTCAGCATCCTCAAACCATTTGGTATTTGAGGAGTTGTCAATCAAATATATTGGGCTAATACAGTATACATTGGACTGGCAATTTTAGAAATACCCAATTTCCAGCTAGAAGAAGGGAAGCTTCGACTGATGAACCAAAATTCGCCTCTTGTTTGTCAAAGAAGCACCTGTAGTTACTTTCGCCAAGGAGGTTATGTTTTCGTCGGATTTGTCTGTCTGTGAATCTGTTTGTCTGTCAACAAGATAGGCTAACTCAAAAAGTTATAAACAAATTTGGACGAAATTTACAGGGATTTTTAAGTATGTTATATAGGAGAAACAGATGATTATTAACTTTTGGTGACGATCCGCTCATCCGTTTGTTTGTTTGTCTACCTCAATTTTGTTCATAACATAACCCAAAAAGTTGTCGATGGATTTTCATGTAATTCACTTGAGGTTTTAGGTTTATTACAAAGAGTAAATGACCAAATTTTGTGATGATCTGTTCGTTCGTGTGTTTGTTGCGCTTGATAGTACAATAACTCAAAAAGTTCTAAAAGAATCTTTTTGAAATTTACAGGAGCTGTTAGTTATGTTAAAAGACATGAATGATCAAATTTTGGTGCAGATCGGTTGGTTCGTTTGCATGTTTCACTTGAGTTTGTCATAATGTTTGTTAGCAGCTTAAGTCAAAAAGTTATGAGCGGATCTTTAATATAATTGCAGAAAGTGTTGACACGGTTAAGAGGCACAACTGATTAGATTTTGGACTTGATACAAAGTACCTATGTCATGGTTTCAGCGCCAATCTGAATTTCTCGTTACCGTTGCCTTGCTTGGCGGAGGTATGCGCTCTCAGAGTGCTCTAGTATAAGTATGTGTTTCAGCTATCCGCTTTTCAGTGACAGTTTTTGTATTTTCAGGATGTGACTCTGGTAGTGGCAACAGCTTGGCTCACCGACTGGCCGATTTAGGTTTCGTTGTAAGTGGCATTTACGGTTTATTAGTCTAGCAGTATGGCACTCAACGTGGTTTTGATGTCCCCACTAAGCTTTTTTTTGTGGATTTTATATCTTTGAAGGGTGCTGATTCTTAATCTTCTTGATGCCACCTTGGCACCCCTGGGCAAATTACGTAATATGCTAATTAAATCAGCCATTACCAAAATTTCTTTTCCAAGCTCTAGCTCGCTTATTTGGGGAGGCACAAGGGAAATATCACTGTCAACCCCATTTCTAGGGTGTCAAAGATTCTAATTTTACCTTTCTAACATGACTTACGCATTTGCATATCATAATTATGCAAATAAGGCGGCCATTGGCCAAATTTTGTAGTATGACCCTTGATTATTTACTAGCCTCGATAACGTGGTAATTTCTGTATCTACCCAAGATTTTCTATGACTCTTTTTCTAGTTTTACCATTTTTAAAATGATTTTTCCATTTTCATATGCATGATAAGTAAATTAGGGGAACACCTCTGACTGATTTTTCCAAATGAAGCTCAGAGGACACTGACATAGGCTATGTTACATTTTCGTGTCTCAGAATACTCTGAAGGGCCTCAGGTTATAAAACTTTTCGTTGACATCTCTAAAAGTTTTCGGTTTATTTGCATCGATTTAAATAATTATGTTGGTTAGGTCATATTGTCTTACTGACAGGCCTAATCTATAGTCAGACACATATTCACTACTCCATAAGCATGCAGTCAGTTTGGTCGACTTCATCACTTTGAGAGTCATTTTCTTCATCCGCCTTCCCTGAAATGTGTTTGCTATACGAATTCTCCACAACAGGTGCAAAAGAAAGTGCATGGCAAGTGTCCTTTTAGACAACCCCATCTCTGTGCACTACATACTGTACAATGTGTACACGGTTCATGAGTTGACAATCCATATCGAAGCTGCTCCACTACCTCCGAAGGAGGTAAGCTAACATCTTAATGCAGGCTGCAGACGATAATCTTATGTCCTGTGTTTTCACCTCACCGCGTTCGAATGGGTTGTTGTGTCTGTGTAAACAACAAAAACGAGCGCTGCTTTCTGAGACGACATTCGCTAAAATTTAGAAAAGACCCAAGACATTGCACTAGTGACTCTGGCCAAGCCAGAGAAGACGACGGTAAGCATTCTATCGAAACTTTTGGTAGACACAGTCGTGTGTGCAAGGACAGTACGCAGTCCTCGAACGCAGTGAAGTGAAGACATAAGACATAAGACTATCGTCTGCAGCGGGCTTTAGGAATTGTTTTCGGAGTCAGTGTATTGGCAGTTTCATCATGTGACCACTCATATTCAGTTGCGTCAAATCATAGAGGGTCTGGTAAAAGGGTGGGCTTCGCGCTGGAATTGGAACATGTGCTCGTAGGACATTTTGCCTGAATGCCTCAGTCGTTGGAGGCATGGTGTTTAGATTTGGAGCGGCTGTGATGTTTTTCTTTCCCATTTTTTTTAGCACACGTTCTCAAGCACAGTGAAGGTTCACTGACTGTTTACTGCCTCCCACCCTCTATGGACGACCACACCAACAATGACGACCTAGGGTACGAAAGGCTCCAGCTGCAGGTTCTCCTCAGAGGGTAGCAGAATTGGCTTGCCCATCTTGCAGTGGCGGCGTTGAGAAATTTGCAGTGGATGGATGAGAAAAAGCTGGCGTAAGACCCGGAGGGGCTAATGCTGCTACGGGATATATGTAATTATGTAGCATGGTAGCAACATTTGCGCTGAGGGACGATGTGGCTCATTTCATGGAGGGGGAGGCTCAAGCCCCCAAGGCCTTTCCCGGCTTTTCTTGGTGTCTCTATTGTCACCTTCTTGAGGATAACAGCTTCCTGTAGGTCCCTGGCTCCCTCATAACTTTCACCCTAATCTCTTGGAGAGGATTGCCCTGAGCAGATAGACGTCATCAAGACTAGAATCAAATAAAGAGCTGCAGAAAATGCAATGCCAAGAGAAAAGAAAAGGGTCAGTAATAGCTAGACCTATGTACAGAGTCTCAGCACAAGGGGGGGGGTCAAGCTCAATAAAAACATACGCAAGGTTCTCTTTGGTATACAGCATGCTAACCAGGAGTAAGTAAGAGGTGGTTAATTTCCTGAGGAAGGCCATGGACAACTGACAGCTCTCAGGATGCTCTCTTGTCCTGGAGGCTGTTTAACTCAGTGCATAGGGATGCATGTACTGCCAGTTTTGTAAAGTACAACAGGGTCTCTCGCTAGCTCTGCAGCCATGGAGAGGCCTGTTGAGCACAGTTGGGAATTTCCTCATGCCCACCATGGTCGATGTTAATCTCGAAAACGTGGCCTTTCTCATGGGCAACTTGCACGTCTTGGGGTAATAGCGCTACGTGGAATAAAAAAAAATGGCAAGGGGAGAGGGGAAAGAGGGAGTAGGAAGAGGAAAACGAGGGATATGATGAGGAAGAAGAAAAGAAGATGAAAACGGAGGAAGGTGACTAGTAGAATCTTCATTGATATGCGTACTGCTTTTGTTCAAAATTACAATAGCAGCAAACATGTTTTTTACCTTTTTATGTTTGTTTTGATACATTTGTTTGAGCCACTTGCAGTTCTTTCTGATGTAGACACAGCAAAATTACCAGGGGCGCATCAAAATTACTCGGCAGCGAATTAAAAAAGGATACATGGTAGAGGCGCAGGTGCAATGGGGTAGATGAAAATTGAGGCGCAGGCGCGCTACCTATAAAATTGAGGACGAGGGGCGCAGGCGCAGTGGCAAAAATAGAGGCGGGCGCACCGCTAGTCAAACAGTTCTTAACCAAATGGTTCAGATTATATTATCATCAATAGGGCTGTATTTTTTATTTGGACTGTCAACACAGCCGTCTGTTGTGACAATGGGCCTGATAGAGTCAAAGATGCCGACGGCTTGGATGCTAACCTTGCTCCACGTGTCAGTCTTAATCGAATAGTCACAGCAGTAACCTATCAAAGGTAAGGTGGACATCTGAGGCTAAAGCTTTCCACATTACACGCCCAACGAAATATTCCACGTAGTCCTTAACTGTACCTTTCACTTGCCAATTAATGCACACACCACATAAATGTCCACCCATCAATAACAGACTATAGATTACGCCTGTAGGTAAGACTGTATGACCTAATTAACGTAAATATGCAAATCAATGCAAATCAACTGAAGAATTTTAGATTTGTCAAAGCAAAGTCTTATAATCTAAGACCCTTTAGAGTATTCAGAGACACAGAAATGTAACATAGGTCATTGTCTTCTAGCTGAGCCTGAATTGGAAAAATCAGTCAGAGGTGGTCCCCTAATTTATATATCTCTATGCAAATAGAAAAATTCATAATAAAAACGGTAAAACCGGGATCAGAGACCTAAAAAATCCTTGGGGTGGACACTAAAATTACCCTGGTGTTTTGCAAGTAAGCAATCTATGGTTTTACTACAAAATTTAGCAAATGGCCGCCTAATTTGCATAATTATAATATAAAAATGAGCAAGTCATGATAAAGAGGTAAAATTAGAATCTTTGACCCACATTACTATTTCTCTTGTACCTCCCCAAATAAACGAGCTAGAGCCTGGAAAAGAAATTTCGGTACTGGCTGATTTAATTAGCGCATTACGCAATTTGCCCATGGCTGCCAAGGTGGCATCAAGCAGATTTAGAATCAGCACCCCTCAAAGATATAAAATCCGCAAAAAAAAAAAAAAACTTAGGGGGGACGCCGCAAAACCACGTTCAACTGAAAACCTGCTTTTCACAACTAGACTATATTATAAAATGTGATCTATACAGTAGGTAATTGTTCACCAGAGGGACTCGCGTTTTCTATATTTTATTTATTTATATAGGCCTGATTCGTTTTTCTTAAACTAATTTCAATATTATACACATTTTAAGTCGGCGCACTGAGTTATTTTCGAGGTATAATGCTTTAAAGTTCCCGTTGTTGACCTACGGGAGAAAATAACCATAGTCGCGCAGTGTAATGAGAAACTTCATTTCATATATTTTGGGTTAGGTTAGGCTAGGTAAGGTTGGGTCAGATTAGGTTAGCTAACCTAATCTAACCTAACCTAGCCCAAAAAACAAAAAAGAGGTTTTCCATTACACTGTGCGACTTGTTATTTTCTCCCATAGAAACACAATGGGAACTTCAAAACGTTATGTGTCAAAAACTACGGATTGCGCCGACTTAAATGCATATGATATTGATAACTGGTTTAAGAAAAATGAATTACTGTAATGTACAAAAAAATTGGAAAACAATGCGAGCCTTTCTTATTGACAATAACCTTAGATTATATCTCTTGAGAAAAGGCCTTTTGCTGGTGGGCTTGGAACTTTGAAAGTTGATTATTAGCAGCAGTAAATTGATTAGATGAGATTAGGCCACTCAGTGTTACAATTGCGGGTCCTACTGTGCAACTGCTTCAGCCAGGCCATGTATTTTAAGTAACCCGTCAGAGAATTTACTGCGTGCTACGATCAGCGCACGAGGTGTGAGAATATGTTGTCGAATCACCAGTTTATTTTTGCTAGACCTCTTTTGATTTTCATATTCTTCGTGCACAAATCGAAATGGTCTTACGTCGTAATGTGCTACACCAAACTTAATTTTCCTGAAGGATTATCTTTACCTAGTTATGTACACTGAATCACAGCATATCCTTCTTGAAGTTTTCGATTTCAAGAGATAACGTAATCAAAACGAACAACCGGAATCTTGAGTTTGGAGTAGAGCTTCATAGTATACGTTTATACAGTAGTCTTGTATGAACGATACCAAAATTAGCAGAAACCAGAAGCCTCGTGATGTAAGACCATCATCAGCGACGNGGGGGGGGGGGGCTTAATCTGAATCAGTAGTTTCGATATCTTCACATTTGGGCCAACATATCTGACTGCCTGCAAGAGATTTTTGTGATTCAGATATAGACATAGACCAAAAGCACTACCTCTCTCACTTCGATTGCGGACGAGAAAAACCTGACGCTTTTGACTTTTTCAAAATAAAGAGATCTGCATAACTTATTCGTTCATTCAAAGTAGGCAAGCCTTTGTGAATAAGAATGGATTCCAATATATCTAGTCAGTGTTAGAACATTAGTCCGAATATCAAGAAATGCTAAATTTCTGGGTAAGGAATGTGTCTGTGCTTTGTACCAGAACCCACAAATAGCACACGTAATAAATAATAATAGCAACAGCGTTCGCCCTACTGCGTGAAGTGGTTGTCTCGTAGAGGAATATGAAAACTGTGCTTTTACTATAAAAATATTATGGATTTTCTTACAGTATTTAACACGTTCGTGTTTTCTTCACTACGTTGCTGTAATTCAAGCAGTGTATTTATTATTGGAATCCCTGTATTATTTTAAAAGTACAAAAGCTGATAGCCATTAATTGTCGGCATGTAATTGTGACACATATTTGAAGAACCTGAACCATAAAAATTTGTACCATACTTGACAGTTTCTGTTGGTCTTGGAGACTCTCAGGCTGAACGTGCCCAATCTATATACTTGATGCTTGTGACTTGTATTTTCTGGGTAACTGTAAACTGCAGAGTATATGCAGTACCTACTGCATATCTACAGGTGTACGCGGGCTGCCTATCCCCTGAGGGCGAAGGAGCCCGAGGGTTCGCCGGCAAGGCCAACGTCCGCGTCCTCGGTCTGGACGTCACCAAACAGGAGGACATCGACGCCTGTGTTGAGGCCGTGAAGAAGGATACCCTGAAGCGCAGTGAGTTTGCTCATTTGGAACTTTCGTATGTCGTGATACACCTCAAGAATTGGCAGTCTGGATGGTTGTGAATGTCTTTACATGACGGGAAGTTTTCTCCAGTTCTTCAGAATTTATAGATTCGTTTGAAACCTTCAGCCTTTGAGCGTTACGGTATGCCGATGCCACACTATACAATTAGACGCGTTAACTTGTCGAGCGGATGTACGGCTCGCTCGTTGTCCATATGTTCTGAAGTCGAGAGCATGAACGACATGAGCTGCTCATCCTTGTGTCAGGTTGCGAGTGCGCATGAGTAGTGGATCCTCGGCACAACTATGCTGTAAGTGACAACATTTAATTTGGTTCATGAAGCACTGATGCCCGCATTGGCAGAAATCGACCGACAGCTCCGCATAACAATGAAGTCTTGACTGTTGAAAAAAAAAAATTAGAGCAGTTACTGGTATGAATTTGAGAGGCGTGCTGTAAGCACAACCCAGCTAGGTAAGCTAACGCTACCTAAAATACAGTAACTGTAACTCGAAATACTGCATGTTATGAGCGGGCCATCTATCGACGAGCGAAGTTAGCTGTAATGCAGTGAAGCTCTGCGTCAACTGTAATGTATCAAGGTAAGTTTGAAGTAAGTTAACTTATTTACTTTGAACTACGGAGCTTACACGTTGCTGATTTCTGTAATTTTTGTACTACCCACGTCACCGTAACCTTTGTCGCAATCATCGTTACCGTTTTTCGGGCAGTGGTTATGACAAAGTTTACGAGCGGTGGGAATAGTTCTAGTAACACAGAAATTGTGGTTACAACGCACCGCAGATGTGACGCTGTGGAGTGTGGTTAACGACGTGGAGGTTGGAACGATTTCGTTTCTTGAGTTCATGTCCATGGACGATTATCGACGCAACGTGGAAGTGAACACCTTCGGTCCCCTGATGGTCATCAGGGGCTTCCTGCCCCTGCTGCGGGCTGCGGGTCAAGGAAGAATAGTAAACGTCGCATCTTTGCTTGGTTAGTTCCAAGAAGTGTTAATCATAAGCATAGACTACACAATACTTGTGCTCTTTGGCATAACATATTTCGGAAAACAGTACAATAGAGCTTCATATACTGCAGAGCTGGGGTTAAAATGACTCTTTGCAAGTTTGAAGGTTCTTATTACGCTTTTTAGGACCGCTCTTCTGTTAGTTATTTGGTATCCTACCTCGGCAAAATAGTCCAGGCTCTAGGGGGGTGTCTGTGTACATTTATTTTTCACGGCTCTACCATGTATTTTACTATTCCATATGATGAGGACATTAAAAAAAGTTGGGTAGAACTTTCTCAACTGGTACATTTTTGAAGAGGGCATGGGGGGAGGGCAAAATTATCAATTGTGGACTGATTGTTCTGAAAGCCATGTATTAAAAAAAAAAAAAAAGAAAAATCTGTTATGTTCCCACAACTTTTTTGATTAAGGCCTTATAGTTTTTCAGATAATGGGGTTTATAAATAAATAGATTTGTATATTTTGGAAATTTCAATCGAATAGAACTCAATGAGTTTTCATGCTAGAACAAAAACAATGACAGTTTTGGAATCCCTGAAGCATTCCACAGAAAACTAAAGAACTGGGTTCTCCTTTACCGCCCTCATAATATTTTTTCATCTCAGCTGGATTCTCCATGTTTTATTTCGTTGCGATCGCTAACTAAAATGTAGGGAAAATATAATTATGGGATTCGGTTTTGAGGTGGGATAAAAAATATTATGAGGGCAAAAATCGAGAATCAATCTCTATAGATTTGTTAGGAATGTTTCAACGATTCCAACACTGTCATTGTTTTTATTCTAGCATGAAAATTCATTGAGTTCTATTCGTTTGAAATTTCCAAAATATATATATATTATTTTCTTGAGATGGCATTATTTTAAATACTGAAGAATACGATGAGAAGCACAATTAGAATAAACCAATGGGTGCTGCGCGCAAAGCGGCATGGAGCCGAGTAGTCCACCCTCCCACGAAGATGGTCGAATTTGGAGATGTTCAGATTTTCCGAAAATTTTGGTTGGATATCACTATAAGATGTATCATAACTACATCCTATAGTGATATCCAACCAAAATTTTCGGAAAATCTGAACATCTCCAAATTCGGCCATCTTCGACCCTCCCACCTGATGAGCCGAGGTACGGCGAAACGCGCGTCGTGGGTAACCAAATTTCTAATTGTGCTTCTCATCGTATTCTTCAATATATATATATATTTATAAATATATATAAACCCCATTATATCACAAACTAAGGCCTAAATCAAAAAGCTGTAGGAACAAAAAAGTCTCTTTTCAAAAATACATAGTCTATTCTGAGCAAGTTTCAGCATAATCAGTCAACAATTGATAATTTTAAGCCCCCATGCCCCCTTCAAAATATACCAGGTGCGAAAGTTCTACCCTACTTTTTTTAATGCCCTCATCATATGAAATAGGAAAATATATGGCAGAGCCGTGAAAGGGAAATGTAGTCAGACACCCCCCTAGAGCCTGGATTAAAAGTATATTATTTAGTCTGGAGACCTAATTTTCGCCATCTCACATTATACTTTTCTTTCTTTACACCAAAAACTTCTACTTACAACATCCCTGCACTGGTCGAAATCTCTTCTCTTAACCCCAATGTGTTTCTTTCATTTCTTTGAAAATTGGGTTGCACTTGCCACGTTCGTTGTAATAATGGTTTGTTGACGTCTATGAACTGTGATGTGTCCTCCCAAAAATTTGTATTGCAAAAGAGTTTTGTTGAAATGACACCCAAGAAGAAAGTGACAAGTAGTTTCTCAGCTGAAGTGAAATGTGGTTCATAAAAGAATAATAAAGTTCGTGTCGAAACTAAGCCAAGAAAGTTACACCTGTTCACGCATGAACAGGAAGTAATGGAAATAGCTATAGAAGTAACTTGCCTGAATTCACAGTGTGGGACCCTATCAAGGAAACAAAGATAAAATTCAACTTGTGCTTCCACCACAAAAAGAAACTGCAACAGAACATTTCATGTCCACGGAATACACTAACCCACAAAGTGCAACACTTTCCAACAAAAGTGACGGTAAAATTACCATTTAGGCAGTTTTCTCTGAGAACGGCCTAAAAAAATGCTTGTTACTTAGGGTGACTTCGCTCTTTGCGGTCCTCTCTTATAATTATAGAGCATCTCGTACGAAATGTAGGGGACTTACTTTTTAGCTACTTGAAGTATATGTATCGTTCTTCTCTCCCTTTGTGCTTCTGCAACAAAAAGATTTCATTAAAACTATGATGTTGAGAATAGAGAACATCTCGGGGCTTATTATTCTTCCATTGTGTTAAAACTTCAAAATAGGCATGAATTTTCAGCAGCTGGTATCAGGGGATATATGGATATTGGTTTGGAGCTATGCGCGGAAAGAAATACCTGCTCTACGGAAGAGAAGTACAACAACAAAATAAATGAGAATAATTTCAGCAGTCGATGAGCAGATGAAGTAATTGGGGGACAGCTAAGTTGTATGCTATAAATGTTTCCACCACCTCACGAGATTAGAAGTTTTCAATTTCTTATATTTTGCTATCAAAATTGAAAGACTAGTGTTATTATCGGGAATGTTAGTAAATTAATGATAACTTTTGCTTCTTGCATACATTGTTTGCATATACTCCGCAGTACGGTTCCTGATTCTACTAATCTGATGCACTGATGTAGCTGGCATCGCAGTTAGAGCATTCAAGGGTCTAAATCAAATCAATTAACTTACCATTGCTGCTTCTGCTGTTGATATACCGGTAGTTATCTTGTGACAGTATCAGCTGATTTATGGGCTAATGTGCTGGCATAGCTTGAGCACACGTTGCACGGTCGCTGATGTACGGCACGCTTACGCATTTGCCATTCTGTCACCTTCTGAGACTTTGAGATAGATTTCTGTTGAAACAACTATTGCCGCTGCTAGACTGATGATTTCCTTGTTAACGAGTAAATTTAGCTGGGATATCTTTATTATTAACAACCTGTTGATACAATGTTCACCTCGCGTCCAGGTCGCATAGCGATGCCATTGAACACTGCCTACTGTATGAGCGAATTCGCCCTCATCGCCTGTTCCGATGGTCTCCGCATCGAGCTGAATCAATTCAATATTTCTGTCCATACCATTGAGCCCTTCGCTTACTCGTGAGTAGCAGGAGTCGTGCTGTTGATGAAGAATGCTAATTTACTTATAGCCAGTGACTCCTTGTCAGTAGGTCTTTTAGAGCTGCAGCAGCATTTTCCTCGATATTTCCATTATATCATCTTTAAGCTGCGAGACAATAAAGACTGATGTCTATTTATCTGCTTATCTGTACATTCTCTGTCACACCTAAAAAAAAACAGGCGACAGAAGCCCAGCTTGGAGACTGAGGCCATCTGGTCGCGCTTCCTTGAAAACAGATTGGTGTAAAATGGATGAGGCTTCAGATAATGGCAAACGTGTGGTAATATTGTCGTAGCTCTGAGATGCGCTGTTGGAGAGCAAGCGGAGGGGGGGGGGGGTAGGGGGGTAGAGGCTGCGAATGAAACCAAAATAACCGCTACAGCTACCGTAGTTTTTGTTCCATCGGCTTGTCTTTTAACACTTTCCTCTACTTCCTTGTTGAAACCCTTATAAAGGGGCTTAGGAAGGTCCACAGGGTTTGGTTTTTTAGCTGTGCCCATATGTTAGCTATGACCTCTGGACGTTTATCTTTCGTGCTGAGTTTGCTTCCTTCCACCTTTATACTCCTAAACTGATTACAGTAGCTTGGATCATGTGTGGGAACACCTTTGTGCATGGGTTCCCCGTTGCTAGCGACATAATATTATGTCCCTTATTCCTTCCTTTGTTAGATCAGCTTAGTTGACGCGACGGGGCATGAACTATTCAAGAATCTAATCGTTGTTCAAACTAATAACATTATTTTTACCAATTTTCTCTCTGCTATAGTAAGCTCGTGGCGACAGCGGCGTCCGCAAAGGAGGTTGGGGGGAAGGGTCAAGGGCCGGATGCTGAAACTCCTTGACACGCGCAAGCGTGGTGACAGTACAGCTGCAGGCCCGAATACAACCGTGTAACTGCTAAAGTTTAACATTTTTACTCTTCAATATAACATCTGAGTCTGTCTATTATTTAGAGGCGTCTTTTTGTGGCCACGCTCGCGATCAGAATAACCATGATCATGATCATCGAGATCACTGAAAAGCACAAGAACGGTCAACGATTTTGTAAACAAACCAGAGACGCCACGTCAGTTTTTGAAAAATTATTTTATTGTGTTTTTACGGAAACTAGTAGGGAATGGATTGCTTAATAGCCTTTATCTATTTTGAAACCGATGCATAACTGAACTAGCAGTATTTAAATAATTTTGAACATACACAGGCATAAAAGTGAGGAAACTACAACTTTGGAAGTCAATATTAAAAACAATCATCATAACATTATTCAATTTATTCCTAAATATAAGAAAACATCAAGAACTTGCGTTTCAAATTTGAATTTTTTCTTGTCCAAAGGCTGGAATCACTCTTTGACAACCCATGATTAGCCTGGGGAGGAAATCACGCTGCGATCAATTCTCATCACGTCAAAATGCGGTCACAAAAACGCGCGAATCATGCGCGATCAGGGGGGATCATCCGAGCGGTGGTCACAAAAAGACACCTCAAGTATATGCATCATTTGGAGGTTCAAAGCACTTTGATCATAACTTTGTGAAGATCAGTGTTAGTCCAGGCTCTAGAGGGGTGTCTGTGTACCAGAATTGGAATTGCACAACAGGGGGGGAGGGAGGCGAATTGGAGAGGGCTGGGTATGGATAAGGGGGTGGGGTGTGGGGATTGTCATCAGTGACGTCACCTCTATCTCTATCTTTGTGCCTTGCCCTCTTCTCTCAACCTTCCAATCTATCCCCAGTATTTTTGTCATGTCTCACTTACGTTAATATAAAACAGAAACGTAATTGATTGAGATCTCACCCAACCACTCTCTGCTACCGTCTTGGTATCACCAGATGCAAAAAAATTCTGGTCACTCACGGCCGGGTCTCGCAGATGATTGCATTCCTGTGTTGTCAGTGAGTTGGCTGTAACAGAAACCCACAGTTCGCTTCGCACGCGTGTTCGGTGGGATTTCCAACCTTGGCAGGCGCCCGCAATGCGGTTAAGTAACCTCAGAGTACGACAACCCGAAAGTTATCTGGGTCTCCCCTGGAGCCATTCCACAAAATCGGTGCCACAAGGCGCCTTATCTACCTTTTGCCAGCACATCTCGATTCTAGGCTTCTAGACTAGTGGTTGTCAACCTTTTTGGAGGCGCTGAACCTCACAAGTTCCACACATGCCTTCAGCAAACCATTTGTGGTGGGAAAAATGAAAATGCGCTATTTTCTTCAAATTCAGAGCATACGTACTTTATATAACCATATACTGTATTAGTGCGCAAACTGTACCATGCATCATTTGCATGCAGAGTCACTGTGTCCAAGGAACAAAACTAATAAGCAGAGCGTAACGTCACGATCCATACGAGTGGGGTGAACCAAACCGCCGAACCCCTGAAACTGACTCACCGAGCCCCTAGTGTTCGATCGAATCCCTGTTTTAGACGCTGCTATCTGACTCTCCATTTGAGCCCTCCATATGTGGGCCTCAAGAACCCGAGGGCTGTCCCGAGCTCCACATCCATCGGAGAAGCTGTAGCTGATGGTAGTTCTGGCTCGAGAAGGTTAAATGGTCAGGAAGGTAGGGTTTATAAACTTCCTCTTCTGTTCGTGAAATAGGCCGCCAAATGATGGTAAACGACTCATCACTTGGGACTAGTGATGGGTCGGACGTCATTTTTTGAACATCCGGAATGCGGATCTTTAAGCGGATTTTACAGTTCTTACATCCGGATGCAATTGCGGATGTTACCATCTCAACACCCGTAAATACGGATAGAAAAAAATATGCGCATGTTCTGCGTATGCGGATATTCGCCCCATCACTACCTGAGAGTCCTATCTACTCCCGTGTGGGGGCCTCAGCAGGGACTCTCCGCTCGAGTACTTTCTTTTTTGTCTCCTCCTTTTTTTTTCGCCTCGTACTCTTTGCCACGTGGCTGGGCGAATTTTTTCAGCTGAGCCGTTTAGGGTTAGAGATGTTCTGCGCCTTGTTTCTTGTCAGTTAGTACCGCACTGACCACCTGAGACCTTAGAACTCATCTGAGAGCGAATACAATCTGAGATCTTCCGGCAGAAGAGCCAAGATGGAAGTTTTTGAGAATGATTTCGCGTCCTATATAGTGGCGTACAAGCCTGTGCTAAGCCAAAGGAATAGTTAAGCTCGATATAGACGGTGTGTTCCTGATGCGCTACTAAAATTCCAACAACTGCTATTAAAAGATTACTACTATACACCCTGCTACGCATCTTCTGCAGGTCTAGCATGACGAACAGCAATGTTGTTCGTAGCGCCCCGGATGAAATGGTGAAATCCTACCGTGAAACTTACAAGTCTGCCTTCGAGGAAGCCATGCAAGGTTCTGGAAACCTCGTAAGGGAGACATATGTTGAAATCGTTGACGAGATGGAGCACGCGGTGGCAGCAGAGACGCCTTTGGTGAGTGCTCTTGAGGAACTGGAGGCGTTGGTGTTGACTGTTAGACCTACCATCTCATATAACTTATATATATGTATAGATATAAATTTCAGATAAACTTGGTTTATGTGGTTCTCCGCAGCGTCTCCCTCGCTGCCTGAAATTGAGATCCTGCATACGCAGTTGACTTATGCCTAAAATTGGACCGGGTTGCACTTGTGCCAAGAGCTGGCCGCAGCACCCTGTAAACCCGAGCGAGTGCGTGCGTGCATGCGTGCGTTTGTACATACGTATAATAAGTGGACGCCGTCCGTGCCTGCTAGTGCTGTGCTGCTCT
>LQNS02000303.1:6308046-6337688 GCA_001587735.2 Parhyale hawaiensis
TGAGGACTGTTGACGTGTTTGTTGGCGAACTTCAACCTTGCAACTTTGTTCATCTTACTGATTAGCGGTTTCTTTTGAGGCCGACGTGCACGAAGACCAATCTCATTCAGTCGCCGTGATACAGTGAATCTGGAGATGGTTTTGTCGTTAGTATCATTCATTTGCCTAGAAATAAAAGAGGCAGTAGCAAAACGGTCCTTTAATGCTGTGCGTTGGATGATCCTATCCAGCCTAGTAGTTTTTCTGGGCCTCCCACGTTTCCGAACACTCGAAACACTTCCAAGATCTTCATAATCTTTCACAATTCTTCCAACAATACTCTTTGAACGATTTACCTGTTCTGCGATGGCCCTGATGCTGAGATTTTGTTTGTGTAAATTAACAATTTTCATGCGTGAAGATTTATCAACTTTTTCCCAGGTAGCCATGCTTGCAGTACTGGCAATGTTTACATATGATGTAGGCAGTCTTCTTCTTCTTCTTCGGAAACGCAAGAAAATGGGGTTACTGAGGTTACTGAAGATTTAAATTGCAATATTTGAAAAGTGTCCATTAATTCTGCTCACACTAAATTCATAACTATGAGTTAAATATACATAACTTTTTTTTATCCCTCGGATCGTAATAAATTCTTAGCATATTATTAGGTATCTCAATACCTCTTTTGTGTTAAAATTTCAGCGTTGAACCTTTTACAGTTTTTGAGATATGGTATTTTTCATTTTTGTCCCTTAATTATGCTCGCAACTGTACATAATAGGTTATATGTTCGATGCGCATATATAACAGTCCGGTTGCTACGTCTCCTCTAATATGTTCAGCTACTATGTGCCTAGTTATCCTGCGTCCGTTTGTCGTGTATCTGGTTGTCATGTATCCCGTTGCCAGGTGTTTTCTTGTCATGTCATTGGTGCTCTGTGTGGGGCACCGGCCTAACTTCGTGAATTGAAGCCGCTTCTGTGTGCTCGACTACTAAATGCAAATTCACTGTCAGACAATGAAATATCTTAGTGACCTTTCTTTTCCTGCGCTAAGTGCAAAATTTGGAGGAAGTTAATCGGTTGCTCATGGCCTTATGCTTTATTTCCAGGTCCGGTACGTGCCATTCTGGCACACACGTCTTTTTGGCAGCATCTGGAATAGCCTGCCGAACGAAGCGTATGATCACTTCTTCACTTCCAAGTTCAAGCGTGCTAAGTAGGAAGAAGACAGCTTTTCCCTTCCAAGATTCCTCCCTCTTGGAACTGATGGGGAAGTGGACCGTAAATTTCATAGTAACAAATTTCAAAATCTGACCTGGTACATCGAAGGGACTTTTCCTTCTCAGGTGAAGCGTATATAATCTGTATGCTATAGGACAAACAAAAAACGTGTCTGCAAAAGCCTGTACAGGAGATGATTGCTGGTTGATTTGTTCACCTCACTGTAATCATTTGCGACCGATTTTAGCTCTACCCAGCAAGGTCAGAGACATCGTAAGGGCGTTGGGACAGTACCGTCCAGTCTAAATTATGGCAGCTTTAAAATCTATCTATACATAAAAAAATTAAATTATAATTCTACTTGTTTTATATCTAGTAACATTGCCCGGAAAGAATACTGTGCTGCACGTGATTCCCTCTCATCAGCCACGTTTAAATTTGAAGCTGTACCGGTATAAGCAAATGCGAAATTACTCTTCAGACAGTGCTACCGTTCTCGAACCTTCTCCCTCTGTCGACCACTGTCGGGTACTCGCCCTAATCTTGCGCCTGAAAGTGCATTAGGAATGGAATAATGCTATATTCTAGCCTAAATATTTGCCATCTGTGGTCACACTTTTATCGCCGAAATCATCCTACGCCTGATTTGGTTTCTCGAAAGGGTGAATTATTTGGCCCTGGTACATTCATTTGTTTGCTGTTACAGGGTGCATACCATCTCTTGTTTCCTCTAACCTTGATAATATTTTGATGTGGCCGCGCCTGTCGTAGTCTGTGAACGCGAAATCACGGCTGACCACGTAGTCACTTGCATTGCGACGGTCCAGAATTATGCTTGACGATATTTTTAGGCGCATCATTTACATATTATTCTTGTCAGTATTTTTGTTTGTGTTGTGCTTTCGTAACCATGAGCCTGATGCACAAATGCCTTGTAAAGTTACCGGTAACGTGAACTGTACAGTTCTTTGAAGAAATACCGATATTGCGCTCAGATTTTGTCACTTTCTTATACGGATTTTTACAAAGTTACGATCAAAGTGGTTTGAACCTCCAACCAATGCATACTTAAATACTAAGACTCGAATATAAATCGGAAAGTAAAAATGTAAAACCTCAAAAGTTACGTAGTTGCATTCGTGCCTGCAGCTGTACAGCTACGAGGCTTGACAAGACGTTTAAGCATCCGGCCCATGTCAATATAATCTGGAGGTTTAGTACACTTAGAAAGCTTAAGTTAAAGGTCTTGGAATATCTGACTCACAAGTTAGGCTCCTCAGAGAACAGTTTACTTTTTCGCTGTTTACACAGACGCTGCAACGGCATTCAAACGCTACGACAGAAGACTATCGTCTGTTGTGGGTTTTATGCGTAGTTTTGTCGTGAGATGCTATAATGGGACTTGCTGCCTTACGTTTTATGAATGTTGGATCTGCGTTTGAGCTCTTCCTTGGCTCTGCGCTTCGGTGAACCTCGACAGCTCCTTGCTCTGTACACAATCTTTGGGTAAAAAATTTTCTGTTAACCCGTCAGCTGAGCTCTCGTGGTAAACTAGTGATTGAATTTTTCTGCAAAAACGAATTAGTGTCCATTTATGACACTGAATATCGCGAGGAAAATTTATTCTCGAATCAATTTCAATTTCAGTAAAATTTAATTTTTTTCAGGTGATTTTTCCATGTTGGTCAGTAATATATAAACAGCGAATCACACCCAGGCGAGAATATCTACATTGCACTTATTTGTCAGCTAACTGATCACTTTTAGAAGCTTTTCGTTGGGTGAAGTGACTTTGGAATAAACTAATCATCACTATTTGTGTTTGTTTGGTTTCTTTTTCTTTCCTCCTACCGCTAGACGAGCCCTTGGCCCATTTTTTTCCATTAATTTTTACTTGGAGAGCCAGGTAGTTGTGGTCAATAGAATCATGGTTGAGTTACTGACGTAGTTCAGCCAGAAATAAGATTGCCACTTTTTTTCTAGTATATTGAGTTTTGGGCCCTTGTTTAGCCCTTTGTGAATGAATCCTTTGATTAATTATAGAAACGAGAGCACTCTGAGAGCGCATACCTCCACCAAACGATGCAACGGTAGCGAAAAATTCAATTGACTCTGAAACCATAATTTTCTTTGTATAAACTACAAAATCTAATCATACGTGCATTTTGATAGAAATAACAGCTTGTGGAATTTTCTTGAAGATCTGTTCCTTTGTTCATTTATGTCTTTTAACATTACTAACAACCCTTATAAATTTCATAAAGATCCATTCATTATTTTTTTGAGTTATTGTGCTAACAAGCATAAAATTAAAAACAGTGACAAATGAACGAACGAACGAACGGATTATTACCAAAATTTGGCCATTTACTCTCTGTTATATACCTAACAACTCATGTTGATTTCATAAAAATCCATCCATAACTTTTTGAGTTTTGTCATTGAGAAAAATGAGGCAGACAAACAAACAAACGGATGGACATATCTTCACCAAAAGTTGATCATCTGTCCTTCCTAACATACCTAACAGTCCCTGTAAATTTCGTCCAAATCGGTTCATAACTTTTCGAGTTATCTTGGTGACAGAGAGACAGACAAATAGGCAGATCGACAAGCACGACGAAAAGATAGCCTTCTTGGCGGAGGTAATAACCTTAAGGTCTAAGAGGCTAATGCCCTGCAAAGAACAAAGGTCCCTAAAACTTTGAAGAGCTTTGAAGTAGCTGCCGACCTTGTACATACATACGTAGGCTTAGCACCTAATAGGTTCAATCTTTCGAGGGAAGGGAGAAATATAGGTCAGAGTCCTCACTTTCTCGAAAAGATATTCTAACGACTGATATTATTGTCAAAATGTATCCGTGGGACTCTTGAACCCAGGGGGGTAACCCTAGAGGTTTGGGGAGGCGGGGGAGGGGGGGTGGAGTGAGTAATCCTTTGGACTCAGCGTGAGAGTCGTTGCATTTAGTTTCAATTCCTGCTCTTGGATTCGGTTGTACAGCTTGGTAAGTTCCCTTCCTGTAAATTATGCTCCGTCAAATGGCCACTTCTAGTCGAGGGCAATTTCTCATGGACTGCCTAATCAGCTTTATGAGTAAGTCAGCTTGTGTTTGATAAATGTGCCGACTATTTTAAGCAATTTATTTATAACTCACGGACTAACATGAATAGTATTAAGCAAACAGACTAAGAACGTCGCAGAAAATATTTCAAGAAAAATTAAAATTCAGCTCCTCTGCATTAACACGAGGAATCTGTTTTCGCGGCTTCTTCTGTGGTAGTTTCGCTTCTAAGATTTTTTCTAGCTAATAGCAATGGATGCTTTTGATAGTCTGACAATCCCTGATGTTTTGTACGTGAACGCAGGACACAGAAGCTTTCCTAGAAAATGTATCTTCGTATGACATTTTACCTATAGTTTATCTT
This sequence comes from Parhyale hawaiensis, assembly GCA_001587735.2. Taxonomy (NCBI): domain Eukaryota; kingdom Metazoa; phylum Arthropoda; class Malacostraca; order Amphipoda; family Hyalidae; genus Parhyale; species Parhyale hawaiensis. The sequence continues at coordinate 6,312,675 of LQNS02000303.1, forward strand.
CGAGCACGTAGTGAGAGTACTTTGTGTTCGTGATCAATCGTGTGTTATCTAATCAAGGTAGGGAAGCGTTGTTTGATGTACGAATGCAGCAAACCTAATGCAGATTCATCATATTTATATAAGCCTCTAGGAGTCGTTAGACGATGGCTGACCGTAGATTAATGTGGTAGAGTGTTTTGATAAAAAATAATGAATAACGCTATACTGAGTGAAATTTTCTTCACAGTTTGCTGATTGTTATCGGAAAAAGACTTGAAAGATTACGGTACTAAAGAGGAGGTACAGTGGTACAACCCCTTCAGAGATAACAGTATGTCATAGGAGACAAGGACGCAGGTACTTGTAGGCCCTCAGCATCTCGAAGTATTTCGTCATTAACAGCCTGGGACCCTGATGATGCACTGCAGTATCGTCCAATTGCGATGAGGAAGTTTGCTGGTGAGGTGGGCGTTAGCAAGACGCGTTCATTCCATTGTTAAAAGTAACTGGGCTCCAGGAAAATGTTGACGAAGGTCGTATCATTTCTTAGTTTGTGTGAGGAGGAGGAAACCCTCGTGCGTTTTGCGGATCATTTTCACTGGATAATCACCAAGCTGCGCGCAAAATTTATGCAGTGGTTTTCTTGTTTTTTTTTTATCCTATTGTCAGAAACGAAAATGAACCAGTGCCAACCTGCTCTTCCTCATCGACGGTCAACTGTTGACTGGCAACGTAAACAGTTGAAAAAAAAAGAACTGTAGTCATGCCTGCTTATTTGTGCAAAAACTAGGTTTCCCTGATTCCATTCAATAAAACCAAAGAAAAAAAAGTTCGGCTATTTTTTTTTCAGCATTATTCGTAGATTAGTTTTTTTTTGTCAACGAGGAGTTGGTATTGGATGGTCTCGTTTGCCCACAAACATATCTCTGAACTGTGTCGCTGGTGACATCGCTTTGCTTACATGGCTTGTACACAAATGAATAAAAAACACCGCACCAGAATCGCTGAAACAGCCTTAATTTTCATTGAGTGGTGGTGGGTGCGGGCTTGTGAAAGTTATACGTTATTATAAGTGTATGTTTCCCCTGATATTATTAGGTATTTAAGGGAAGAAAGAAACTCAATGTGATTGGTTATACACCTTATCCTACAGAAATGACGAATATACCCATTTCATACTCTTACTGATGTTACTTTCCTCTATTCCTCCTCTTCTTTCCCGATTTTTGTTCACATGTGCACTGATTCTATGTGGGAACACCTTCGTGTATGGGTTTCATAATTCTACCGGTAGGCTATACGCCATGTGTTTCTTCCTCTGTTATGGCCGCTGCATAAGATAGCCCTTTTGGGCAACGCGTCCTGTGCTTTCACTGCATATGAATGAAAACTCAGGACATATGACTGCGACTTCGAAAGGCATCGGCTGCAGGACACCGATGCAGCATGTATTTACGTCAAAGAAACGCAAGTCTTCCGGTTGATCGTATCTCGCGTATTTTTGCTGATATTTAGAGTTTCACGCACACCATCACTTAATAATGTATATGAGAATTAGTTCTGTGACGTCATCCGTATGTCAATGAGTGTTTACACAGTTTTCACTGAAGTGTAGAGAATTTATTTGAGTCCCGCCCCACAACAACTCGTCAGGCGGTACTTGAAAACTGTCAAACGCACAGGGTTTCCCATTTTCTACGAGACCAAATATTCTTTTCTTGATAGAACCTAATTCCGCCAATGTAGTAGTGACCACTGTTATAATTATTATTATAAAAACTTCACGTCCGGGCCGCCACGGACAGGTAGTACAACCCAAATGAAGTAGTTTGCAACACCGGGAAGCCCGAACGCTGCTAAAGAGAATCAAACAAAAAACCATTAACTGCTGACTTAAACGCCTGCAGGCAAACAATACCGAAAGCCGACGCCCACAGCGAATTCCAAACCCCAACAGACCAGGGCACAAAGTATAGACTGAACTGACGAGTTCTGCATCTAACAGTCTCTAAAGTGAAAAAGTGCGCATCAACCGCAGAACGTGTAATCCTCCTTGAGACCTTGAGGGCAGGGACAGAGGTTTTTATTAGTAATAATTTTACTGGTGATGTTTTTTATTTATCGAATTCTCAATGTATTTCTGAACGAGCTTCAGGTGCAACTGACCCGTTCCTCTCTATCGTGTGCGTGGTCGAGACTTGCAATACCGAGGCAAGAGTGACAACAGTCGAGACTTTCTGTTTCAAGGACATAATGCTCTCGTCTGCAGCAGGCTTCAGATCACTGTTATTGTGAAGATGAAGCCTGAAGCCAGAATAATAATTGTATTCTTACATGTATTAATTTAGTCATTGCTCTAGGAACCTACCCCCACTGCTGCTGGTTATGTAAAGTCGGAAATGTATATTGAGTTGGCTCCTAATTTAATGTGATCAAAGAAATTCATAGTTGTAAAGGATTGCTTCAGTTTCTGATAAACAGCGGCCTTGGCTTCATTTATTCCCTTGTGAATAACGGCGTCAAGCTTCAAGTGACCGCGCTGCTATCGTCAGCCCGTTGTTTCACACCTTTCGGACAGTGAATAAATTTTGTGACCTGATTTCAAAGTAGAACTTTATTTCCTTGTAGCAGGTGTGAACTAGTTGCAAACCTGACGCTTGTGAATAAAAATATACTTGGGCAGTAGTTCATTACACGTACTAGATTAGTTTAGATAGGCTGCAGTAGACGAAGCAATAGGCCAATTCCCAAAGAGACATCGGAACTTACGCTCCGGCACTCTATGAGCTATTGCCATTATGTTAGTAGGATATAGAGGACGGAAGAAACGAGAAAAGAAGGGGAAGAGTCCCTGCCAAAGAAACGATCATGAATGCACGCAAGCACGATCATGAGCAGCAGATATGCGGAGCTTATAGAGAATTCAAACTGTGTAGTTGGTGCGGAAGAGAGAAGAAGACGGATTAAGGTGGCCTTGGAAGCTTTGGCCGTTAAGAGTTTGCGATTCCTGGAGGAGGAGTTCTTAGCTGTGGAAGATGTCTTTCCCAATGTCTAACAAAGCGATTTTTAAACGCGTTCACTAACTCCGCACTAACAACAACGGCAGGGAGTTTATTTTAAATGCTGACTATGAAATACGGAAAGAACTGCTGACTTAGGGTCGTTCTTCGAGATTTATGCTTGAGTTTTTGACTGTTATTTCGCAACTCATCATTGAGATCTCTTTCAATGAGCCTCGTAAGTACGTCGTTGAAGCCATTCAAATACTTGAATGTTTCTATTAGTTGCCCCCTGAGTCGTCTTTGCTCGAGAGAGATCAGACCCAGTTCTTATAGGCTACATTCATACGGCTTGTTTCACAGCTGAGGTATCAATTTCGTTGCCATGCGTTGGACTCTCTCCGTGTTATCAGTATCCTTACACAATGTGGCAACCAGAATTGTACAGCAAATGCCAAATGTGGCCGCACTAACGCCTTGTACAAGACCTGCCATTTTCACACTCTTGTCAACTTGCTGACTATGTTGAAGTTTGTTTAAATAGGCATTTTCAATGGCGTTAAAGGATTCACCAGCCCTATGTGCATTACTGAGCATTTGTCGACATTAAAGCTCGTCTGCCACGTGTGTTCCATTCTGTGAGGTGGTCAAGGTCTTGTTGGAGCTCGGCTCTTTTCATAGCAGGATGACATAGTTTAGTATCATCCGCAAAGTTACTGATTTTACTACGGATGTTAAGATCCAGATCAGTGATGTCAATTGAGAACAGAATTGTGACAACAACGCTACCTTGTTGAGCCCCTGATAAAATCTGCGTTCAGGCGCTCGTCTGTATTTCAACCTTTACTCGCTGCTACCGACCCGTAGGCCATGCCCTGATCCATCGTAAATAGTCTCCTCAGATACCACGTGTTTCCAATTTTTTCATTAGCAGTTGATGGGGGACTTTGTTAAAAGCCTTTTGGAAGTCTAGATACACAAGGTCTACACCCTTTTATTCATCTTTCATATCTGTAACTTTTGAGAAAAAGTCCAGTAGGTTTGTTAAGCAGCATCTTCCATTTCGGAAGCCATGCTGAGTGTCGGATATGAGCTGCTGTTGCATCCTCAGGTGATCAATGATACGCTTTTTCAGGAGGCGTTCGATGGTTTTTGCTGATGACCGATGTAAGACTGATTGGTCGATAGTTCGGTATCACGTTAGCTAGTTTCTAATCCTTTGGAACTTCTCCCGTTCACAGAGACCGATTAAATATTTCGAGCAGTGACTTCACGATGACTGGTGCCAATTCCCGAAGTACACGGGGAGTAAGATTATCAGGGCCAGTGGATTTGTACACATTTAGGTGGGTCTCGATCTCTGTGAAAGCACATATCTTCATGAGAGCAACTTGTATCGGTGCTGGTTCAGGGATATTCACAACATTTTCAATTGTAAATACAGAGGACTAGCTGTTGAACACTGATTATGCTAGAGAGTGACTAGAATTATTGTTCAATAACAGACCTACATAAAGTCTATTTATTTCATTGATGCCAGAAATTGCAAGAATATTGCAAATCAAGTAATGGGGAAGAAAACGTCATTTTAACGTAATTCTCATGCATTTACTGCATGTTCATCCAAAAATGGCAGCATAATAGCAGAAACAGACATGAGTCGCCATAAAGCGCCTCGTATATGCACTGCGTGCCTATCAGCTTAAAGCTCTAATATCGGACTGGGTTTAACAGCGTGCATCTCCCTTGTGTTGGTGCTTCCGCAATAGGTCGGTCTGCCTATCAATTTACCGTATCGTATCAATGGAATTCGTAGGTACTACGGAATTGTCTCTTCTGTGCTGAAGTGTAGCTTAGAAGACAGCCAAACGCCGTCGCTGAACTAGTAGGATTGAAGAGACTCAAAAGGGCTCTACTGTCGTGGTTACCGTAGGTTATACTAAACTAAATAGTTTGAACCTCTATCTCCGGTGACTGTCGAGCCGCCTGTCGTGGGAGGGAGGCCGGCGGTGTTCCGTGGCTGGGGTATGAAAAACAGAATCACTGTTTGTGGATGATTGCCTCCGCCTAGGAGGTTATGTTCATGAAGGGTTTATCTGCCTGTCGGTTAATCTCTATGTCTATCGTCAATATAATTCAAGAAAATTCGGGACGGATCTTTACGAAATTTACATGAATTGTTAAGCATGGTATGAATAGCAGATGATTAACTTTTGGTAAAGATCCGTTCCTTTTTTTTCTTAGTACCATAACTCAAAAAGTTATGGATGGATTTTTATGAAATATACATGAGTTGTTCAGTACATCGCGGAGAGTAAATTAACAAATTTTGTGATGATCTGCTCGTTCGTTTTGTCTATTTGTCGCCGTGTTTGATTTTTTGTTTGTGTTGTTAGCAAAATAACTCAAATTAGGAACGCTGGGCAGAGCTATGGGCTCTCATATTGATCTTGTTTGGAAACGTCTCTTCATAGTTTGAACTTCACATTGACGAACTGCTGCTGAATGTTCTGAGCGTTGCTGACAGTCGATGCTGAAGTTCGGGTAGTTGACGCTGAGGAAGGAATGGTAATACTTGGTTTTGAATCCAAAAGTCACTGAAACGTACTACACAACTTCCTATACTGCTGTCGCCTTCGTTACTGTTTCTAGAGCTACGGAACGGAGAATTTAGTGACAGTGAAAATTTCAAATTAACAGTTAATGATTGTCTGCGTTAACAATCGACTAGAAATAGAGTTAAATGGAACAGTAATTTAACTCGTTGTAACTTTACACCAGAATAAGGAAACCGACATATAGATATATACACTAATTACTGCGGCACATAAATCCTCTCTAGGGCCCAGAGGAACGTATGGCTGCAGTCTACCCCTGATTGTCTAAACATGGTTGCATTGACGATTGCCTCATATGCTAACCGCACCCTCCGACCGTAAGGTTGTATCTTCCAGTCGACTTTCCATGATAAAAATGTTAACGTTGCATTGGCGAGTTCCAAGACATTTGCCTCTTGTTTGGGAATAGAAGCCCTCATGGTTATATTTTGGCGGATCCTACCCCTGGCAGAATATATGGGCCTCGCAAATCGAAGGGCTGTCCCGAGTATCTTTTCCGCAAGGGATGTAGTACCTGGCCACGACTCCTGCTGACTAGGTCAGTTTGCAAAGTTGGGAGAGGTTCTCTATACTTTCAAGTCTACTCCGTGAGGTGGGCCGCAGAATAGAGGTAAGCGACTCATTCATTGGGGTCTCTTACCTCCGCACGAGTGTTTCTTTCTTCTGTCTTCTTCTCTTTTAATTTTTCGTCTCTCGAGATGCTTTGCACCTGAATTCCCTGACAGTAGTAGCGTACCGAGTCATTTTATACCATATGACAGAGGAGTGCCGATGACGAGATAGCATTTTCCTACACATGCCCCGTGGCCAACAAGCATCACTTTTTACGGATTGCCCTAGCGGACACGGTGGTTAAACTAATCATGTAATATTCATAATAATTGGGAATAGAATGCCCGTCTCAGTGACAACGAGCGAGGAAGCTCTTCTAACCACCACTAGCTGCCAGCAGTGATGTAGAAAATTTTCCCAATTGCTTGGCAGGTCATGCGAGAAAAAATAAGTCAAATAAAAATCAGAGATTAACTTGGGTACGAGACGCTACGAGAAGTTCATTGCTGTGGAAGCCTGGTTGCAACAACAGTGAGAAGCAGTTTAGCTTGGGTATTTTGATATGCTTACCAGTGGATGAGTTCTCTGATCAATTAACGATCAATTGGGGGAGGGGTATTCTTCAACTGCTCAGAACTGATGAGGGGAGGAGGAGGAGCAAGATGGGAGGTTTTTCTATTGCTAAAAGTTGAGGGATCAGTTCCTCAATAATAGAGAATTTGAGAGAATGATCTCTTTAGAGATGCAACAGCAACACCTAGAATCGTCTTAGCAGAAATCCACAGAATATCGAAGTTATAAGATAAATACACAATTTTCATTTTAATTTATGAATGTATGAGTTGTTAACGCGACAAACGATGAACTTCTTGATAATTCTTAATTGGAATTACAAGATCAACGTGCATGGGAAAAGAAAGTCGGAGAAAGGGGAGGAAGAGAACACAAGGTGATGAGTATGATTATGATCAAAATACTGTATGCCTTGATTTCTTCCTCAGTTAAATTGCGTTTGTACTGAGACGGAAGCTTAACCTTTTCAAAGACTAATAAAAGAATCATTTTCACTGCTGTGGATCCATCTCAGGTAAACAGTTAACCGAACCATGCCAGACTCCCCCAGCACGTGGCCCAAGCAGTACCAGTACGCTGCAGGCATCACTGCAGGGTGCGCATTTCTTTGGTTGTGTGGTGACTTGCTTGCGTGCCTTGTGAATTATGTCCTGCTCACTGTGGGCTTCATCAGCGTCCTCTTGATCGGTCTGCACCTTCGGTACTCGTGGTGGCGCAGAAAAAAACTCATCGGCGGCATACGCAAGAAGGCCGTGTTCGTCACAGGTTAGTGAGGGTTACTGGGCAGCAGGCTGTGTTCTTCACAGACTAGTGAGGGTTAATTCAGAGTCCTAAGCGGGTCCAGCCACAGACTGCTCACCGAAAGATCAGTGGGGTTACTTGAGCACGAAAATAGGCGACGAACAGATTGTTCGTCCAGTCCGCACAGTTGACAGGAGGGATCAGCAATCCGTCCCTGGCGCAACTTATAATCCGCTAAGACTGTTGTACCCTTGATGCCCACTTCGCTTCCTTCCCTATTCATACTTCTACTAATGATACTCTGTTCTGGTGAGCCTCGTCTTTCCTGATTTATTGTTCTATGCTCGGTGATCCCCCGTGAGAATAATCTCATGCATGGGTTCTATAGACGTACTACATTTTAATATCCTGTCTTTTGGGAAGCATAAACAACGTATTCACTCACTCGCACTGTTGAGCTAATTAGTTGCAGGAGCTTGCTACGCTCCTGGTTCTCTCTGGACGAGCCTCCCGTTTTCCGTGGCAACACCGCCATTTCGTGAAGCGTGTCCACGCTATCAGGATCAATGTTGTGAAGATCGGGATAATGTTGATGGTTGTGGGAATTGGAGGGCGAAGTGATGTGAGGTGTTTTGATGGAGCTGGTAATTTTTCTGTCTCAATTGATAAGTTTTGTCCCATTTTTGTTCACATTTCTGTTTATTGGCTGGCCATAATTAGCTTATCAGCTTAGACAGTTGTTCATTTTTGACTATGAACTGGGACTTGAGGGTGTCACATTCAATTCATGATACCTGGAAATTCCTCATTAAGGGTTCCTCTAGTTTCATTTAAGTTATCGGGGTATCATTTTTCTGTGTTGCCATTACCTTCTTTCCTTCTCTCTGTTTCCTTCTTGGATTGGTTCCCTTTCTTGTTCACATCCTTTCTCGTTAATTTTCCTCATTTGTGCATTTACTCTTCGGTTTATTTCCTTTTTGTTCACTACTCAGTTGTTCCATGTGTTCATTTCATACTTTCATTTCCTCGTTCGTTCATTCCCTTTCGTGCATTCTCTTTCGTGCATACCATTTAGTCAATTCCCTTTTGTTCATTTCGGTCATTTATTCCTGTCATTCATTTTCTCTCGTTCATTGCCGTTTTTTGTTTCCGTTGTTAATTTCCTTGGGCTATTTATTTCGGTAATTCTATCATTCCATCCGTCCATTATTTTGCCCATCCCTTTGATCATTTTTTCACCCTTTTCACGTTTCCCATTCTTTATACCTTTTCTAGTTTTTCTTCTACTTTCTTTTCCTGGTTCCCCGTCCAGCTCCAATTGCTTCTTGCTTCTTTTCCTGCTACTGTGGCTCTAGCAACACTTTGGACGTGCTGCGTATCTATTCCTTCCATGCCTTGCCGGCATTTGAGCGGAAACTGTGATAAAAGTTAATTTTTACTTCTGTGAACTGCTCCTTTTTTCCAGTTTTGCTATTATTACCCTCTCGGTGGTGAAGTGAAAACGGTTCGGTATCACATCAACGGAGGCCCGGGTTCGATTCCCCGGACGGCACGCTACGGATTTACACTGCGTGGAGCACTCCAGCATCGAGAGCCCAGGCGGTGCACGATGAGGGATCCTAAATTGACTCTCAGCACGGACTGCTTCTCCTGCTCCAGCATATATTCCCGGCCCGGTTCATGGGTGTTATTTTTTACTTATAGTTCGTGTCCTGTGCTGCTTTTCTCCTCCTAGCCTAGCGTTGTCCCTTCATGGGAGTTCTGACGCCACTGGCAACTGTTCGGTTGCCCATTTTCCAGATCGTTAGACCAACATTCTATTGTGGCTTTCTGAATCGACGAAGTGTTAATTGTATGCGACCTGCTGTACTTCTATTACTTCAGCTGATTGTGATATCTTTTTCTAATAAGCTGAAAATTTGGGTACGTCTGGTTCTTTTCCTTGTGCTAAAAACTTGAAAGATAAAACTGGTTGGGAAACTGAGAATGTAATGATAAGATGAACTTGTTTTATCAATTAGCCTTCCAACTGGGTTAATTGATCCATAAAGTATTGCAGGGCCGTCCATGTCATACATGCTGGTAAACTCAAATTTATGCTAATAATAAGTAGGAAGTTTCCTTGCACAAGCTGTGCCAGCCTTGTATTTCATACCAGTGTTCCTTGGTGACTCTTATGGCTGACATTTCTTCTATAAATGTAAGAGAGCACGTATAATAATAGTCATAAATAATGAGCTTCGATGTAGCTGTGAATAAATCTCTGTATCACAGTGGCGTAGTGGGTGCCGCGCCAGCTGCTATGTATTGGCCAAATAGTTGCGACCCGTATTTTCTCTTAGTTGATTCCTTTTCACGTTTATGAATATTTGTGTATATATGTGTATGGCTGACCATATGTAATTCCTGTCGTCTTTAGAGTGTTTATTTCAAATTATTTGTCAGGCGGCATACGGATGGGGTGTATAATTAGGTTAGTTAGGTTCGCCCATCGTGGGCCGCGGAGGTCGGCCGCTTTATATATGTGTGGAGGTCGTGCTACCTGGGAGTACCTGTGAGTTCCGTAGTCATTAGCTAGGCTTTCGGGACGCTAGGAACAAATAACCCGAGACCCTCCCGCCCCCTCATTTCTGAGAAAGGCAGTTACGTCACGGTGCCGTGCATGCACACACAACTGCCGAGTCAGCACACCAAGATCTGCAAAGAGCTCGCTGCCTGGCTGGGCATCGAACCGGAGAGCGATACAAGGTGTTAGAGCTGAGAAAGGAAGCATGCTGCTACCGTGGCGGCATTACAAAATGTACCGTGTGGTACATTTTGAGTATTACGCACCGTACCGTGGTGGGTCGTCAAAAACCATTACTGACCAGTACCAGCAGCGCACTGGACTGCCGTTATACCTGTGAGCTAAAATAGTGTGGTGGTCATTGTGTAAATGCTGCTAGCTAGCAAGTGAATTTTCCCGAAATCTTGGCGGCTTTGTTTTACCGGCGTCGTATGCACTGCAGTGCTTTCTTAATAGGGCTCAGTAGGGGAACCATTCATAGCACTGGCCCGCATCAACTGCGCTTGTGTCCGCAGCGTCTCCACCAGCTGGGACCACCTGGTCGTGTTTGATGTGGACTTGGCAGGTGATGAGTAATTTAGATGCCATAACCTGTGGCTTCGGTAATCGTTATGACCTACCAGTAAACCTTTAGTAGTGCGTTGAATTATGTTTTGCGATCCCTGCGGTATAGAGGTTGTGAAGGTGATAGACTGTGCAGCGCACCTTGGCCGCATCGTACCCCATCGTTGGTGCTATTGGCGTCAGCTGCAGAATATTTCATCGTCCCAATTTTTGGACAATAAAACAATATTAGCCAGAACCTGAAGCTTTTATCTGCGTATTCTGTGTGCAATAAAATTATTTTAATGATTAATGCTGAAGTGTACGATTTATCCTCGCATTGTTGACGGGTGGGTCGGCCTGCGGTATTCCCTCCGACCGTTGACCGTTGCACGGCCCGATGGAGTGCCCCGCAGAGGTAGTCCAGTTGGCCCCTGAGTTGTCGAATACGTACAGTTGGAAGTTCTTTTTGTAGTGCCTCCCGCTACATAGTTTCCAAATTCTTCATTTGTAGGTACGCACATTATTTTAATTTATTGATATTCTTGCATATTTTTTCGCTGTCTCGATAAGTAGCGTAGTCTTTAAGTTGCGTCCACACATTAGTTGGCTAAAGTTGTTACTCAAACATTTTAAGCCACTGGAGGCATTTTCACTCACGACTACTTTCATATAATGAAATCCCCCAATCGTGGCGGAGTTCCTGGCCACCGTAAAAGCTAATATTATGAGACAACATGTGGGGCAGCAAAGATTTTTTTTCAGGAATATTTCCGATTTTCGATGGGTATTTGTGCCAAATATGGAGGCCATAAACTTCCATTTGACTAAACCAATTTCACTTTTATAACCAGTCACTATGAATTGCATGGCTGTAATTTCGTTACAGGTTGCGACACTGGCTTTGGCAACAGCTTGGCGTACCGTCTGGCTGATTTAGGCTTCATTGTAAGTACTTCTTACGCACCATTGCTTAGTAGATCGTATTTCTAAAATCTACATTTTTCTTGTGGACTTAGGGCTACAGGAATGCAGGGTTGAAATCTGTATACATGAATTTAGTAAGTTACTCGCTGTCGATACAGTGCACGTACCAGCCAGTCAAGAGTAAAACGAAAGAAACTGCATTTCTGCAAATGGGAAAGAGTTTTTTAACAAAATGTAGAAAAGTATAAATTATTGCGGTTTCATTAAACGTACGCAAAGAGTACAAAAGTAAACCATGATCGTTTTGTCTCATCTGGTTGCTGTGCTCATCTCTACTAATTTTGTGAGAAAATTAGCAATTGACTCAGAGGTTTACAATTTTGGATAAGGTTCATATGCGGGGAAATAGTACATACTGAAAGTATTTTCGCTATGAAACGTGCCTGTATTGGTAACACAACTTTAACACTTGAGCTTTGATTTCATTTACATTAGACCTCTCTGGGGGATATTATAGGTCGGTCCCTATAGGTATTACGTTCCTATGGATAAACTTCAGTGCCTGATAGGTTACTTTGTAAATTCAGTTTTGTAGATATTCTTCCTCTTTGCTTCGCGCTGAGTTTTCCTGCCCATAGCTGCGCACTGGCCAAACTTAACCCTACCCGTAACCAATTTTTTTTCAGTCGCTCGACCGCCAAGGCGAGACAAAATTTGTACCGCCCACTAAAAATGCCTAGGACTTCCTCAACGTCATAGTTTTTTCTTCGGAGTTTCAAAGTCATTTTTTCAACTATTATTATTCCTATTTAATTTAAAAAAAATAAGGGCTATGAGTAGTTGTATTGTCAATCAAATTTGAATATAAGAAAATATCACCGAGCAGTACAGGGTGAATGGTTTGGCAGCACATCTGCAGCAGTTGTCGTACTTTCACGGTAACTTCTGAAGCTGCAGATAACTGCACAGTGGTACTGTACTTATAATTGTAGCTAGGAACAGTTGGAATGGGCAAGAATTCAATTAACCCTACTCTTCTTCCTGATATATTTCGGCAAATCAATTATTAATTATACACAGAATTAGGACTTCAATCATGCTTCATTTATGACAGCGAATCACTTCTATAACAGCGACGGTGCTGCTGCCGATGCTTCTGCTCCTACTACAAACCATATGTTGTAAATTTAGATCATGATTTTTTGCTCAAAGAGTTGAACGTATTATCGCTTCTATTTTCATTTCTAGCCTTGTCGCTGTCTTTTAGTAATCATATCTAAAGTTCTTTTTCGTAAAGAAATCTACGAATGCACACCATTAAAACAGTGAGGAGCGTATGTACCATATTATCTTCGTCTTTGCTTGCTAGTGGGCGACTAACAATGCATACCTGCTGCTGAGATGCTGCCAGGCATCAATCCAGAAGCGCGCGTTCACGGAAATGTTATCACCGAATTTTCTAAAATAATGATATTTATCACGATTGTTGGCTATGATGTGCGGTATCTTGAAAGTTTATTGATATTTATAAGAAGTTAGGCAAAGTTACGAAAGTTTGGGCAATGAAAATCACTTAGCGTAGATCAGTAAACGAAAAACGGTGGAGCGGTACAATTTTGTCTCGCCTCGGAGCAGATAGGGTTAAGACTTATGGAACTTGAGTGAGTTCTCTTATACCGTGAGAATTTCAGGAAGAAAAATCAAAATGAAAATTTTGTGGGACGTCGGGCACCATATTGGCTTAGCCACTGAAGCGCTGCCAACCAGAGCTGGGCGCGTCACTCGTTTGGGGGGGGGGGGGTTGTGTCAGCGTCAATCCGTCACTTCTCCTAGGTTTAATGTACATGCAGATACTTTTAACAGCATTATACTAAATCCTCGATTTTTTAGTTTCGTTTTCACAATTTGAAAGCAGTTTTTACAGTCCACTGTAGGGGATAGAGGCAGAGACCATGTCACCAGGGTAACTTAGTGCATTAAGTTACTGCATTATTAGAATGGCACCCCACTGCAAGTGTGTTCTGTTGAGTGTGGATACTATCAATGCAGATATTAAAGAGAATTGGAGAGAGCCAGTCTCCTTGTCGTCAAACGCCTATGACTTTGCGTCTTAAGATTCCACAAAGCATTTCTACGTCGTGTAGGCTACCGTTTTCAGTTCTGCACAATTTTTAACACTGTGAAAATCAAAAGAAATATTTTTCGATCCACATTCCAGGAGTTTTAACCACTCATTACTGTTATCAGTGTGTCCTATTACAAATGTTACGTAATTATCAGTGAGAACAAGTAACATAGCTAACGTTTACCTTATCGTATTAAAAGAGAACCTTCAAATTACAAGTTTTGTTTAGAGTGTAGGTTATTGAAGTACATAATCTACCATCATATTTTGACTGTCAAGTAGAAAGATGGCTTTTGATGCTTGATATGCTCGTGCTAAATGCACGCTTCCATTTTGAGTATATCTCGAGGTTTTTATACGTTGCCTCACTTGCTTTAAAACGAAGGTGTACGCGGGCTGTCTGTTTCCTGAGAGCGAAGGAGCGGAAGGATTGGCTGCAACAGTTAACATCAGCGTGCTAGGGCTGGACGTCACCAAAGAGAAGGACATCGATGCTTGCGTGCAACATGTAAAGGAGGATACTCGCAAGCGCAGTGAGTTTGCTTTTTTTACGGCTTTATATTCGCCGCCATGGATTCTTTGAGATCGTTTCTTGAGTTGGGCCGATGAAACAATACCGCCTGAAAACTACAACGTACTTATAATTCATCATGGCGAGGTTATGCCAATTCATCAGTTGTAGTAAATTCCATTTCTTTCCCGAAACGTTCATTGACTCATTTGCAGAAAGATCGGGTCATTCAGTGAAGCTCTCATCGTTGCTTCTATGATTTACAGATGTGACGCTGTGGTGCGTGGTTAACAATGCAGGCGTTGGAACCTCTTCATTCCTCGAGTTCACTCCCATGGAAGTGGACCGTCGCACTGCAGACGTGAACGCCTTCGGCCCCGTGATGGTCATTAAGGGCTTCTTGCCCCTGCTACGGGCAGCGGGCCAAGGAAGGCTAGTGAACGTCGTCTCATTATTTGGTTAGTTCTAAATAACCTATAATTCACAGTTATCCTGGAACGTTTATGAACAGTTTCTAGAAAGCAGAAGGAATGTAGAAGAAGCAGGCAACAGGGTACAGGATGGACTAAAACCACAGGATGGCGTTTGTTGGGTTCGCTTCTTTTCTGTAACGGGGAGCAGCGCGCCCAGGGTACCCCGTATAGGTTACCTTAGCCACAGTCGTATTTATCACCTTGTCGTCTGGTTTTCTTCGTCTTTCCCGACTTACTTTTATCGTGCGTGTTGATCCAGTATGGAAACACCGTTGTACATGGGTTCAAAGTGTCTACCGAAATACCGTCCGTCCCAGAGTCTCTTCCTCTCTTAGGTTGCTTCTTTAGTGGAGACGGAAACTCCAATTTTTCAATATCATTATGATACATCGACTCTTTTAATACCTATGCTATGGAAATATGTCAATGTATACAATTTTATTGTATTTCCAGGTCGCATAACGCCCCCACGGGTCACCGCCTATTGCATGAGTAAGCACGCCTTCATCGCCTGTTGTGATGGCCTCCGCAACGAGCTGAAGCCATTTAACATATCTGTCCACACCATCGAGCCGCATGCTTACCGGTCAGTAGGTCATGGGGGTCATAAACTAGAGCGCTTCTTCAACTCGCTGTAGAATTTGAATATCAAATTCACTTGATCAACTAACTTTCCTTTAGCTTGGAAGTGATCGTCCCTAAAATGTACTCGCTTATCAGAGGTGGCAAAGCTGAACTGCCTGTTGTCCCTGCTGGTGCTACAGTATTATGTTGGATTACAATTCCAAGTAGAGCTGACGGTACCTTTTGTTAAAATTGGTGCTGCTTGGACAATCTACTACCATTCGTTCTCTGTTTATCCCATCATTGTTTTGATGTGTGAATCACATTGCGTAACAGTTCTTGCTCCATTTCAAATTTTTGAGAATATTCAAGTGAAAATATTCTAGAATGCTCCACTCAATACAAAAAATAATTTGAATACTGTAGTGGTGTTTTTATTATATGAATCTCTGATTTTAAAAGTATTTTCTGATGGAGAATAATTTGATTTTCTTTAGCCAAATTTAGTTATATAGGTTTGTCACATAACCTTGAAACAATATTTTTTTTTTATTCTTGTTTACATGCCGAGAAACATACCTAGAAACAACTTAAGTGTGCCAATGCACTAGGGTCGGTGAAGTTACATTATGGATAAAAGATTGGATTACGTACGAATAATGTAGTCGCTAGCTTTCCTCAATTGCGTTTTTACACTGTGTAAAGTATGCTCTGCAGAACCGGTATGGCCAACTATGATCAAATTCGGGAAGAAAGTAACAAGAAGTGGAACGATGCCAACGATGAACTGAAGAAATCGTACGGGGAAGCTTACTACAAGTCTGTCTTCGAGGAGGACCTCAGAAATTCCAAAAGCATCATTAGGGACCAGATATATGAAGTTGTTGACGAACTGGTGCACGCAGTGGCAGCAGAGACACCTCTGGTGGGTGCAGCGTGAGCGTATTACAGGTGTTGTACGTGCTCGCTTAGGTGTTGCCTGTCTACGACTGTTGCGCTCTCAATAACTAGGTATTGCATACCACTAGAGTCCTGGCGTTGCTTCATGCTGAGAATTTGATAAATAAATGGGAACACCTATTTGGTTCAGATGAATTTAGTTTGACCACACACAGTTTACCTAAGCAATCTGTATGCACTGGCTCGTCCTGGAGGGATATTGAGGGACATTTATGATAAGAGTCTTGCAGAAATACGGCTTCATACCCTATTGTATTCATTTACGATGGGTCCCTATTCAGAACCAGGGCCACAGCACCCTGCACAGAAGAGGTGCGACATCATTACCATAGTGAAGTCACCAGGGTAGATCATCATAATATTTTTCTACAAAGAGGCACCACCACAAGCGTGCATCAGAAACAGCCTAAACCCAACAGACACATGTTGCGTGCGCTGAAAGCTAATTAAATTATGTATGATAGTTAAAATAAGGCATAGAGCATCTCCTGATACTACATCATTACAAAGAGTAGCTGTCCAATAACTAATTTTTTAATAAGCCGGTTCCCCTCTCCAGTTGTTTCGATGCTCCATGTGCTGGCGAAGGGCAAGGTCCCGTGATTCTGTGGCGACATTCAGTTATTGACGATAGTTACTTCTGGGCAGTGAGACATTTATTAGTAGATGCTCTTGATGCTAATTCCATATGAAAGTATTGGTGAGGTCACAGTCTTTACAGTAACCAATGTCCTGTTGGAGCAGCAAAGATCACGAGGAAGTGTCCTAAATTAGCTATATAACCTTTACCAAATTCTCCATTTCGTGTCAAATTAGAAAAAATAATTCGACTATGAGTTTCCTTCAAACTGCAAAAACAGTTTGCTTCCATATTCCAGACCAGGTACGTGCCACACTGGCCCACTCGCGCCATTGCCAGCGTGCTGTTGACTGTCCTGCCTCTGGAGGTACGAGATCTGCTTTTCGCTACTAAGCTGAAGCCTGCACGGCAAGATTAAGATCATCTCCTCGGGATATTATTTAATCTTGTTGTTCGCTCTGAAACTAAATGTGACTGTTAAGTTTCAGGTTGTGAATACCGTATTCAAATATGATAGACTTCACTGAAATGGTTTTTAATTTCACACACTATTCGTAGTTTCAATCAAACGAAAGAACTTCTCTGGGATGATATTCTATGATACGTTCATTACATCGTCACATTAGCTTCACCAACTTTTCATAAAGAATTTTTTTTACCATTTTTATATCCTTGTGCTATAAACTTGCTCTTCTAAATATTATCTCTGCGACAAGGCTTCTATCACCAAGATATCTAAAGAAGTCTACTGCCGATTCTTCAATGTCTTTTGCAAAAAAAGGAAACAATCGATAATTGACATTTATTCCCGGATGACTTTCATAAACACACAAGAATGGCACTAGCTTCGCTTGAGCTTCATCGGCACGTTTAGAGTATAGCCATCAATTTGAAGAACAAATTCTTTTCTCACTCCATAGAATACTGTATATGATAGTCCAAAGAGAGAGAGGAACAGGTATGTTTTGTGACGTTTTAGAGCGAAATGCGCGGGAACAGTCACAAACTAGTCAAGCGATAGGGCCACCTTTACCTAGTTATACCATGATTTTATCCAACTGCGAAGTGAAATGACGTAGCACCTGAGTTAACTGCGTCAAAGAAAACAAGTCATAGATATGCTACAGTTCTTCTTCAGTCTCTGATGGGCAGTGGCCCCAGCTTTATCTGGAGCCTTTCGATTGCTATGTCTAGGCTTGAGAGCGGCCGAGCAAGCTTTGCTGAATCACCTGAGTTTAAACTTGAATTTAATCAATCATCCAATTTAAATATTGTATCATATTACTCTCTAGCTGGTATGAACAGATTGCAAACAATATACGTAGGCAAAGTGATACTAGGAAATTATTTCGTCATACGTTATAGCGCTTGCATGCTGATGAATAATCTTCCACAGTAAGCATGGTTATATTTCCTTCACATCCAAATGTAATTTCCTCAATAGTTTGTTATATCAATATTTGTAAGAATGCTCAACGTTCGTAATCTAAATTTGGGAGTGTGAGTGCGATATTTATTTTATTGTGTTGTCACCGGTATATTTATCGTTGAATGACTGCAAAATAATAGCCAAACACGTAGGTCACCATAATGTGCCTCATTATACCGTCGGATACTGATCAGTTTAAGACTTGAATATCAATCGGTCTGGCTATGGTGACTGGCATCTCGTTGATGTACGACTATCCACAATGAGCCGGTCTGCTTATCAATTTGATAGGATTGAGTAGTCTGCCTTATTTCATCGGTGTAAGACGTGTATGTTTCTTCTGCGCTGAGGGTGTTACTAAGAAGGTAACCAACCGGCGTTGCTGAAGGGGGCAGGACCGAGGAGCCTCAACTGCGTATAGACTGGTCATTGACACTGACGTCACTGGTGGGGTCGGGGCGTTGTACAGTTGTGGTTTGACAGACTACATCGCTGACTCTTCTCGGCCTAATGTGAGAAGTGTGAGCACAGTTCCAGTTAAAGTTGTTATTGGTGAATTATGAGTACATATTCTAGGCTTTGGTGGCAGTCTTTATTGAAAGTGGGGCTGATGACTTTGCTGAAGCAGTAGTAATGATTAGTTTTGGATACACACGTTACTGCTCGATTATAGCTACTTCTGCTTCCATTTCTGCTGTTGCTTTTATTATTTTACTATTGCGACCGACAACTGAAAGCGCAAGAATTTTGACAGTAAAAATAGTAATGAATAGTTAATTATTTTCTCTATGTTATATATCAATCTACATAGGTGCTATCAAAGCTCAATTACAGATTAGTTATGTCAGATTTGAGTGTTTGGACTACCCCTTGAAACCTTCAGAGTTGTGACGTCACGGCAATTGCGTCACTCCTGTTGCAGCGAGGAATCTTTAGTATTTCCACAATAATTGTGACGTCACAATTCTGAAGGTTTCGAGAGCGTAGCGCAAGCACTCAGATCTGACATAACTGTCTTTTGTAAATGAACTGTGGCGCTAATCTTGAGAAGTACGCTCGAGAGTTGTAGTGCACTGTGTGGTGTAGTTGTAGTTACAGAATAATTCTTCTGCAATGCCTGCTACTGTATGTGCATTTTTTAAACCCTGTAGAGGTGAGGCTGGACAACTGCATCTGTAAGGTACTTGTTTTACAGTTGGTACCGTAAACACAAGAATATTCACCGGTAGTACGACGAACCAGGCAACCTAAATAAAGATTGCCTGTAGACACCGGAAGATGAGAGGCGGTTTGATGGTGATGAAAAGTAGTTGTTCTAATTTTGTACCACGATAGCACATTATTATCATGCAAGCTACATTCATTCAGGCACAAACTTAGTTGACACGCTGAATTGATCACCAATCACCCCTGAACTTGACACCAGACGTTAGACAATCTGTTACCACTCACCAGGCGAATGTGGTAATCCAGTTGCCACAAACCAAAAGTTTGCTATGGTTTCTATTGATAACTCAAATGAAAAATTTGTTAATCTTAATATGTAGGGTAACATGTCTAGTACCCACCCATCATTCTAGTAGCCATCCATTTTACAATAAAAATTTCCTGTGTGACAACTAGCAGTGCTAGAAAGCGCTTAAACTGTAGGTTAAATAGTGTTGCACCGTCTCTGAAAATGACGAGAAAGAAAAATAAATGAATAAATAATCAATAAAACGAGGAAAAATGGTGTTGTTGAATTGTTTTTCTACTGAAAACATAAAAAATGTAGAAGCAACCACCAATTTTTTTATTGTATGTGGCAACACTACATAGCCTACAGTTGAAACCTACCTATGTATGGCTTTCTAACGCTGATAGTTTTAACACAAATATTTTTTAGTGCCAAGTGGATTGCTACTAGCAAGGTGGATGGGTATTAGACATGTTACCTTCACTATATTTTGGTAGAAAGTGGTGAGCTAAATTACTGATAATTGCATTAAATGATAGGTCTATCAAGGAGTCAGAGATGGAAAAGATTGAGGAACAACGGAATTTGGGAAAAATTAAAGTTGACAAGATACCAAATAATTAGAAAGAAATTGTTTGGTGGTAAGTTGAGGAGTTGCCAAAAATTACTAAGAAATTGTTTGTTGGTGTCCGTCGGGGTGAGTTGAGACACCCTGTCAGATAGGGCGATTAGAAACATGAAAAACTAAAAAAAAATAAATAACAGTGAATTCATTTAATGGGCACATGACTTTGCTACAAGGCCTATATATAAGTTGACTCATAAAAGCTGGATAAATGGGAAGGGAAAAAATTTGTGAAGGATTTAAAAATTATTTCATCTCGCCTCACTACCAAAAGTGTCTCAAGTCACCCGCAGTCTCGCACCAATGCTGCATCTAAAAGAGTAGCACTCACCTCCTATGGTTGTCTCAAAGTTCACCTCGTGTTGCCGTCATCTTCAAATTAGAATTGGCATGTATAAATGCATCATGGGAGCTTCCGGGGTACCGAGTACAAAAAGATATGACTGCAAGTTGTGCATTGCACACAACTTGAATATTCAATGAGTGAAATTGTTTTCTATTCACAAATATGTGTTCATCTTCACTAGTTAGGAGCTTTGATTGGAATGTGAGATCCATCCAATGCACCTATTACTTGAGGGAAACCATCAATCTCTCCAAAGTCTTGGATAGTTTTGTTAATTGCCTCGAGACTGTTAGACATTTTGATTTCATTGAGAGCTTTGTTCACCGAAACATCTGTCACTTGTGTAATGATCCTACTTACAGTGGTCTGAGTGAGGCCTGTGGAGTCAGCCAACACATTCTGAAATGTGCCACTAGCATAGAATCTTAGAGCAACTAATACTAGTGAGGCTGTGGAAGAGCATGAGATCTTCTTGTCTCTCTTTTCAACACTGAATCTAGTTCATTGATCAAAGAAATAATCTCACACCGGGAAACCTATAATATCGAAGAAGATTGGCATCACTCACATCAAGGGGGATTAATGGTTCACGAATGATGCCACGGTCTACGTACTCAGCAACAATAAGCTCCATTATTTTCTTGGCAACAGTAAATCGCTTGATGAACACCTCTTCATACAGCCACAGCGCCTCTTAGCTAAAACATTAGCGATTAGCGGTCACGCCTCATATTGCTCTCCCCTTTGTTTACCTAGTTACGATCACGATAGGGCACCTCCGGAGCACCCCTAACATACGACCCTAAATACGGGAACCGTACAATAAGGCCGACGTTTGAGTTCGGCAAATTAGAGAGCTGCGGGTCGTAACTTTGATTTACGTCAATAACATTGAGTTGAGATATCGTAAATGGCTTTGAGTTTCTGGCCCCTGGCCAGTTGCTCCGCCACCGTTTTCTCGAGAAGTTTCGATAGCACGGGAAGAATACTAATTGGTCTGTAGTTACTGGGGACATTTAGGGCACCAGATTTATGAATAGGTTTTGTGATTAACTTTTTCCATGATTCTGGGAAGGTATTTGTTTCTATGAAGGTGTTTACAATCAGGAGAAATAATTGTCCAATGATCGGGCAGCTCTCTTTAATGTAATTGATACTGATTCCAGCCTCACCAACAGCTTTTGTGTTTTTAAGCGAGTGGAGGACCTTACGGAGGTCACTCACGTTCCTAAGTGGTTGGGGTTTCTAGAGATGCATAGCGTCCGAGACGTTTGGAGCTGGCGAAACCGATTCTGCAGGACTAATGGCAGTATTTGGGTAAAGGGATGAGATTTTATCCGGTTGGTTATTGTCCTTAATTTCTCGTAATTATTTTTTCCTACTTTAGAACAGTAATGATTGAATTCAGAAGCTGTCGGTGGAGGGTTATTGAAACGGTCAGGCGTTCTTTGTTGCTTATTTTGTGCAACACTTTGAGTATCTACTATATAATAATTCACGTCGTGTTTTTATTTATTTATTTATATATTTATATCTTTCCTGTCACGCTCTATGGGAATAAGATAGGAGAAAATTCAGATTTCAAAATGTAAAAANCCTTGCAATCTTTTTCTTCAGTATTAGATAGGGGAAAAATGCAACTAATAAGATAGGAGAAAATTCAGATTTCAAAAGGCGAAAAAAAAGTTGAGTACCTTGGAATCTTTTTCTTCAGTATTAGATAGGGAAAAATGAGGAAGCCCAAAAGACGGCGGGGGTTTTGGTGAAGTGTTAATTTTTTTAATTTATAATGACGGCATGGGCCACTAGTCTTCCATATTCCTGTAGAGTCGGTTTTGGCATCATTGAGTGCTTGGTGAAGATCTTTCCGTTTGGCGTCACGGACAATTTTCCGAACGTCCTTTTGTCAGCAATTTAAAGTGTGTTTGGGAGCAGTATTGAGTGGAAACGCCTTCAGCTACAGCAATACCACATTTTTCTATTCAATTTGTTTTCTTGATATCATCGTTAATCCATTTCGCCCGCAAGAAGCAAAATAACTGGCGAGCATCTATATTTGTTGTGTATACCGCATGCCTTGGTCAATTAGCTTATCAGTACATTTCTAGCTTCATCGTATCTTATCAATGGACTGCACATTTATATACAGTATATGATGTTGTCAAGGCGGCAACCAAGCGCTGTCGGCAACCAGCAGCTTCAAGGTCACCCTGCCAGACTGCCATGCTCTCGTCTAGGCACTCTCAGGAGTCGGGAGTCGGAGACTCACTGACACTCTGCTCTTACCCGCGAGGCCGGTTGTGGGGTTGTATGTTGTGGTTCATTTTTGCTCATTGTACAAGGACTACCTACTACATCACTGAAATTTATATAGCTAATTCTGAAAAATATTCGCAGTTCATAGCCTGTTTAGATTTGAGTGAATATTGTGAGTCCTGCTGGGTTTCGACAGAAAAGTTTTGTTGGCCTTTATATTGCTACATATATAAGACGGATTAAAATTAGGTGATGAAATCAAGTGGCGTTACGTGTGTGCTATTAGTTACATCGACTACTTCTACTACTGTTACAGTTTCTACGCATGAAAGTGGTCCCGTTTGCTACTGGGAAAATAATAATAAATATGTGTGTTATTGCTTGTTCTTGGAAAGAATTCGCCGTATGTGATAATTGTGCGAAAACTTGCTGCCGAACCCTGTGGCATAGTTGCCATGTAGTGCTCCTTAGGGCTTACTATTTTATGCACATTACTATTTTATTTTATGCACATTATGTTATAAAAAAAGCGGCTATTGGCAGCAGGGGACCACTAAGGGGCAGACTCTTCGAGAGATGAAGAGATAGAACCAGTGACGATTCGTAAGATGCAAAGTTACTGATGGACTTCATAATCTGCACTGTAAAAAAAGCCGTAAAATTTACGAAAGTTTCCTGCCATCATTGCTGCCAGTGATTTTCCCGTAAAATTTGCGGAGTTTCATAATTTTTCCGTAATTTGCCCAGAAATCGGGAATTAAACAGGCATGGTGCCTGCCTTCTTCCCAGACTGCTGGGGAAATTACGGAAAATTTTCGGAATTCCATAAATCTTACGATGATTTTCCCTAATATATACGGAATTTTATTACAGTGTGTTGCAACAATCGTGATAAGTATATTTGCCCTTGATGATAATAACCCTCCGGCTTCAAGGCAAAATCTAGAGAACTCTGGAAATTTAACTGAAGTGAACTCATCGAGCTGTTATTGAAATAGCTGTTGCCAAACTTTTTTTTTGCAAACCGCCGTTACACTGCAACTGAGTTGCGTCGTGTTTGATTTCGAGTGCAGGATTTAGTAACTTCCCAGCATGATTTTTCTCTAACGTAAAAGACTTAACCTGAAGGTCAATGGGATCACGGTACTGCAGGCAGTTGAGTCGCGACCTGGTCTGTGGTTGCTTAATGGGACACAGGTCATATTATTTGCTTTGTGCATAGCGCCATAGGCTACAAAGCTTATGTAGGTCGGCAGCTGTCCTTTTCGTTAGTGTTTTAGCATCAATATCGTCTTATAGTTTTGGTCAGTATGAAGTAGTGCATTTTGGGAATAGTATTTTTCCATCGATCGAGATATTGCAGGCATTGCATGCTCATTCGGCTGAAACATGTTTATTCTTACTCTAAGGAAATAGCAGTTGTAACTCGCAAATTTTATAGGTTGAGCCATGGACCAAACGATGCCTCGGCTGACCACCCCTCGCGAATGAGGCTGATGGCTAATTGATGATTCCTCGATAGCTAAAATTTATTTCATTTAACGTACCTACTTGAAGCAAAAGGAAACTGTTCTTGGAGACGCAAGCAATGTATTTATTGGAAAGAAACACGCATGCGTGAGCGCTGGCTAACGGTAAATTGCAAAATTTATTTATTATTATTTTTTTTGGCAAATTTTAGGCCATTTTGCTGTCCTAGAGCTTCAATTACCGTAGCCCAATGTTGGTATATAGCTACGAATTTGTGTTTCTCACTGATAAACACATTTGTTGCTTAACCAAGAACAGCTTATCTTTTGTTTAAGCTCGTAATGTTGACGTGAAAGATATTATCGAAGTTTAATTTAATTGTAATCAGCCACTCTTGCAAAATTTCGGTGGACAGTGCAGGTATCGTGTAGCCCATGGTTGCGCAAGTACCAATAAAGGATTGAGTAGTCGTTTATTTAATAATATTGTTGCCATCATTGATCCAACCCAGGTTAATATCCGCTCTTTAGCGATGCCGGACTACCCCAGCACGTGGCCCAAGCAGTACCAGTACGCTGCAGGCATCGCTGCAGGGTGCGCATTTCTTTGGTTGTGTGGTGACTTGCTTGCGTGCCTTGTGAATTATGTCCTGCTCACGGTGGGCTTCATCAGCGTCCTCTTGATCGGTCTGCACCTTCGGTACTCGTGGTGGCGCAGAAAA
>LQNS02000303.1:6338120-6352262 GCA_001587735.2 Parhyale hawaiensis
CTGGGCAGCAGGTTGTGTTCATCACAGGTTAGTGAGGGTTGCTGGGCAGCAGGCTGTGTTCGTCACAGGTTAGTGAGGGTTGCTGGGCAGCAGGCTGTGTTCGTCACAGGTTAGTGAGGGTTGTTGGGCAGCAGGCTGTGTTCGTCACAGGTTAGTGAGGGTTGTTGGGCAGCAGGTTGTGTTCGTCACAGGTTAGTGAGGGTTGCTGGGCAGCAGGCTGTGTTCGTCACAGGTTAGTGAGGGTTGTTGGGCAGTAGGCTGTGTTCGTCACAGGTTAGTGAGAGTTGCTGGGCAACAGGCTGTGTTCGTCACAGGTTAGTGAGGGTTGCTGGGCAGCAGGCTGTGTTCGTCACAGGTTAGTGAGAGTTGCTGGGCAGTAGGCTGTGTTCGTCTCAGGTTAGTGAAAGTTGCTAGGCAGCGGGCTGTGTTCGTCACAGGTTAGTGAGAGTAGTTGGGAAACCGGCAGCGCTCGTCACAGGTTAGTGAGAGTTGCTGGGCAGCAGGCTTTGTTCGTCACAGGTTAGTGGGAGTTGCTGGGATGCAGACTGCGTTCGCTCAGGCTGGAGCTCATTGCAAGACATAGCGGAAGCCTGAATGGATTTCTGAAGAGGATCTCTGATTGTCTTGCTGTCGGATAAACTGTCATTGGGACTAGTTGTGATCAGTGTTTGCTCAATTTCTGTTTTGTCTGCCAGTGCCATTGCCGCATCTAGTTTTATTTAAAGTGCGCTGCTCTTCACTCAACTGCATGTTAATTTATATGAGCGATTTTAGTGTCGTCCGTTGATCCGAAAAATATGTCGTCGCAGTACTACCAAACAGACATGAATGAGCCTCATTTTCATTTCCAGGCTGCGATACGGGCTTCGGCCACAGCTTTGCTCACCGGCTGTCTGATTTGGGCTTTTTTGTAAGTATCGATTTCGGTCTTGTTTAGCATTGAGCATTTGTGCTAGACCAGGCCTTCTCTTGGCTGTCCTGCAACTCCTGCTGAGATTGCATTAGTTTAAAATGAACCAATGTCTAGGCTCTGACTCGTCCTTAAGAATCCCCCTGTTGCCTGTTTATTGCGCAATACCTAATCTAGGTGTAGGGTTTCAGAAGCTGTGGTTATACTTAGGAAGAAGATAGCAAGTTATTATCACTTTGTACTCATGTTGCTATGACCGTGTTTTCGTTCTAATACTGCAATATCCATATACCAATGAAGAACAGCACACTAACTATGGCTATTATTAATATGCGAAACGAATAATTTCTAGTTGGAGATCCCAGTTGGTATCCGTTCATACCAGCACTTTGCGTCCCGTATTGTAATGAAAACACATTTTTTATTAAATACTAAGTAGAACTTATGTGCTTACTCACCGCAAGTACTTTTGCTCGCCCGGAGCCTAAACCTAGCGGTCACGTCTGCTCGTCGGCTCGCTATGAGAGTAGCGTACAGGACGATGTTACGGAAATAGTTTAAAATGAAAGAGTTTGAGATCATGTTTTCAAGACTGTCTCTCCCATTCATGCATGGTAACAAAACATGCCGAAAAATTGCCGAGGCTCCCTAGCTGTAAGTTGGCGTAAATGTTGATGAAAAATACGCGCATATATGCAATTTATTATATAACCCATTTCAAAGAGCGCAGCCATAGTATTCTAACTTTGTAATGCCATGTATACATATCTTTAAACTTATGTGCGAATATTTGTTCCATCTTCTAAATTAAGAACACAGGCTACACACTATGTCGACAGGTCTATGCGGGGTGCCTTTTCCCTGAGGGTGAAGGAGCACAAGGGTTCGCAGGCAAAGCCAACGTCCGAGTCCTCGGTCTGGACGTCACCAAACAGGAGGAAATTGACGCCTGTGTTGAGGTCGTGAAGGAAGACACGCGTAAACGCAGTGGGTATTTCCTCTTGCTCTTACTATTTATTTTTGAACGTTCGTATTCGATGGGTAGGTGGTTCCCAGTGTTCTATTTGGACAAGAATCTGTTGCTCTGTGAGGAGGAAACACTTTCGGAATGAGATTTTCATCAAAGTACCTACTTCAAGAACTTAACATTTATCGAGAGTATCAAGTTGTCGGGCCTCTAGGGTTCTAATTTGAAACCAAACTAATCCTTGCGAAGTACCTTCGACGCAGAAGAAAAATGTAGTCCTATTCTCATTCATGAAAGAAATAAACTTTCTAAATTTACAGATGTCACACTGTGGAGCGTTGTAAACAACGCTGGCATAGGCGCCTTCTCGTTCGTCGAGTTCACTCCGATGGCCGAGTACCGGCGTCTTGCAGAAGTGAACACCTTCGGTCCCCTGATGGTCGTCAAGGGCTTCCTGCCCCTGCTGAGGGCAGCGGGTCAAGGAAGGATAGTAAACGTCGTCTCTATATTTGGTTAGTTGTAACTATTGTCTTTACTCTAGAGTCTAGAACACCACCTTTAAATTAAGTAACTATTACGTTCCTGCGTATATACTGTGTCAGAACTTTCAGTCCATGACAGTGTTTTCGGGTTCACAAAGGCTCTCGGCAAATCTTGAACTATTTTTGCGTCGTACATGGAAAAAACCTCTATACAGCTTTGTACAAGTCATTGCGAGTACGGTGCAAAGTGCAGTTCCAAGGACGTTTGTACAGCTTAACGAGGCCATGTTCTTGTATTCTGCAAGCCTTTTGTATTGTGCAAGATACTGTTCGTAACCTTGGTCCTTAATGCCCATATTACATATAGTGCTGACGCCCGTGCTTGCGACACGACTCTCCCCTAGATTCCACCCTATGGCACTTCTTTACATCACATACAGCTAACTTCTCCACTTTAAAGCAAAAGACAAGTGCTATAGGGCAGTCGCCGACGACACAAAATCGGTGAAACTTCGAGGAGAGACGTGTCGTATGCACGGACATCTAACAGGAAAACTATCGTCTTGTGCCCAGGTCGCTTTGCGCCTCCCAAGGCAACGGGCTACTGCTTGAGTAAGTTTGCCTTCATCGCCTGTTGTGATGGCCTCCGCAATGAGTTGAAGCCATTCAACATTTCTGTCCACACTGTCGAGCCCTACGCTTACCTGTAAGTATAATATGGCTTACATCAAGAACTAGAGTACTAGATATTGCATAGAAGTTGTTGTATTATTATGTTATGTTTTCCGAACAGCTCTCCTTGGCAAGCAGATGTCCTTCCCTATGGTGAAACTGAGATCAACCTGTTGATTACCAAACCTCTGTAGATTTCTAGATAGCAGGAACCCTACAACACAGTGAGTTTCCCTGCTCAAGGGGCCGATTATTTTACTTTTTTGCCGAAATTCACTCTCCGAATGTGCGTGGTGCTGCGGCCCCATTCGTGAACAGGGACAGTTGAATAAAAGTGCTTAGCGCTCTGCATGGAGCATGAACTTGAATTCGAGCAAGGCTGTACCCTTAGCTGCCGTTTAATCTCAAACTTTCCTATCTCGGACATTTCTCTGATTTTATTGGTAGCACTGTGCTAGAGGGGTCCACATTTCGTGGGATGCTAGACGTTCCGTTTGATTATATTAACGTTTGAGGCGGCTATAAGGCACCTCCTTTCGCATGATCTGATCTCTTGTTTATTGTAGGTACTGCTCTTGCTAGTAATATTGTAGTCTGCTGGTGATGTTTTCCTTCATTTTGTTTCCATTGAAGAATGCCTCACTTGTTTGGCTTCTTGCGCTGACAGGCACCGTTGTGTGCTGGATCGTCAGTCGGTTGTGTACTCAGGGTAACGCGAGTCTGTCTCACTGGATACTTTGCAATCATCGATTTTCTATACGCTCTTGAACGATTGCGGGTTAGCGAGTTGCGTTAGTCGATCCATTACCCACCAACCAAAAAGAGAAAAAAATTTTACTAGAGACACAATTACTGCTGCTAAGGCTCAGCTTATATATGCTGGTGACCTTTCCGTGCGAAACTGATTTCGGTAGCTTTTTCCTCGATCTGTATCCGTGTGAAACTAGAGACGCTTACGGAAGCTTGAGTTAAGCCATGTGCGGCTGCAGGCGTTCTAGTCAGCCGTCAGGGTTTTTTGAGTAGTACTGCTGAGCGGCGGCGTCTTCAGCGCGTTGGTGCTACGTTGGAGCCTGCTTGGCTGAACGCCCAGGAGACTACAACAGATGTGTATTGTGTAGTCTGTGGTAGTAATAATAATGGAAATCCGGCATCGATTTTACATATATATGTACAGTATTCGATTTCAGATCCTCTTCAGTTAAATTTCCAGCAAGTTCCTCTCCACTGACAAATCGATTGATTCTCAAACACTGTCGCAATCAGCGTTTCTCTACAACGTTTTTGGCACTGAGTTTTCTGCAAATTTTAGGCTTAAAATTCCTCATTGTAGCGTTTCGTTCTAGGCAGTTCACTCTGTGTAGCCTCAGTAAACAGAGTCGTTCTCGTGTTTATCAATGACGGTTCGTAGATAGATCGAATATTGTCACCGAACTATTGTTTCATTTTTATATGAGGGCACGCAAATTCGCTTCTCTATTGTAATGCTGTTCATGTTTCCAATATTATTCATTGCAGGACAAATTTTTCCAACTTTGATCTCATCCTGGAAGAAAACGACAGGAAATGGAACGAAGCTACTACTGACGTGAAAAATTCCTACGGCAGAGATTACTACCTGGCCATCGCCCAGGAAGATCGCCAAAATTATGAAAAAACGATTAGAGGCTTCGATAAAATCAATGAAGTTGTTGATGAGCTGGTGCATGCCGTGTCTGCCGAGAAGCCTCTGGTGAGTTTACTTTGCGGAAACTAAATTGCTCACGCAAAGAGGAGACTGACAATGCATCGTTGGACCATCATTTTTGTGTGACATTCACCAGGCTGAAGTCCTCATTAGAATTCAAGAATTTTGCACTAATGTTACGCGTCAAACTGGTTCTGGTTTACTTTAGTTCATTGAATAAATAAATACAGCTAAACGCCGTAAATTATGCTATGTCTTATCGTACAAAAAAAATTCAAACAATCACAGTGACTAGACACACGATGTCGAAAAATATATCTTTGGAAGTAGATTTTTAAAACGAATTCAGTGATAATGTCTTTGTTGACTGTGCTCTAAGCTGCTGTAGCCTGCATTCCTTGTATGGTTACTGAAGAGAGTACCTAATGGGGTTATTTTGAAAGGGTAACTTAACACCATGGTACTGTTTCTCTGTTTACAGATTCGGTACGTACCATTCTGGCCCACACGTATCATTGCAAGCGTCTTAAGTGTCCTGCCCAATGAGCTCGTGGACGTTCTCTTCATTTCCAGGATCAAGGAGAAGCCTGCCCAGCGAAGCTGAAGAGTTTCCTGAAAGATTTACCAACTCTCAACAAGAACCACATAAAATTTACTAATTCCACACCGTTAACTGTTATACTACCGAAGTTACATATTGAATGAAATCTTCTCTCGTCTTCGTTCATAGGTTTCAAGTTTCTATTGACGTACTATGTGTCTCTTTCCTTTACTCTCTTCAAACACTGTAGATGTGTGTAGGGAGGCTTATACTACGTAATATCTAACTTTTATTTCATTAAGCTGTTCATGTTGCTGTATGCCGCAGTTTGGCGTCTGTAGCGTTTGATATTAACTCTAAAAGAAAGATCTAATCCATCTTGCATTCACTAGCGAGCGAAAAGATTAGACCCACTGCATGCACCAAGTTTCAGCAGCAGTAGATTTCTGGCACGTGGGATCTTTCCGAGCATGTTACTGTGCTACGGTTGTTACTACTTTATATTTAAGGTGTCTCAACTTTACAGCTGAATCTTTCGATCAGCGATGCAAGTCCCGGAATCGATTTTTAGTACAATCCGGTCGACCAGATGTGAAAGTTTATTTGCATATGAAGACCAATACAAATGTGTAGAAGACTGCTGTAGACCCCCGGCCTAATTACTAATGTAAGTCTCAAGTAGAAATACAATAGACAAAAATAGCATGTAATGACCACTATTATCTAACCTAATACATGGATGGCATCGAGAAAAGATCGTTGAAACCATGGAAGTGTCGATTGGCTTCGTGATAGGTTAATATTATGTTATCCAAAGAAAAACTCTATAAGAGCAGCTGTTGTTTGAATTTTCTCCTTTTGGCTTACTAATGTAAATCGATGATCTCCGAATTTTGCATTTCACGATAGCCATTCATCTAGCACTGGGTTTCTCGCACTTGATGTATTTCTGTGGAACATTGAGTCACGCGTTGATTTATTACCTCCGCCAAGGAGGTTATGTTTCCGTCGTGTCTGTCTCTTTGTCTGTCTGCCTCTTTGTCTGTCTGTCTGTCACCAACATAACTCAAAAAGTTCTGAACCGATTTGAACGAAATTTACAGGGATTGTTTGGTATGTTAGGAGGAACAGATGATTAAATTTTGGTGAAGATATGTCTATCCGTGTGTTTGTTTGTCTGTCTCATTTTCCCAATGCCATAACTCAAAAAGTTATGGATGGATTTTTATGAAATTAACAGAGTTGTTAAGTATATAACGTATAACAGATATATTCAAAATGATGTGCCTTGTAGGATATTGTATTGTTCAAGGGTTCGGCGCTTTATTTCTAAGTAACGAGTATGTAGAACGTAATGGATAGAGTAACTGTTCTTCGTATTACCGTATCGTATTTACCGCCCTCCTGTCACGTATATAGCTTCTCGGGCCAAGGTTCTATCAGAGTATTGCATTTTATTTCCTGTCAGTGGGTTCGACAATCGACTACAGCCACACTGATGTTCACCGAGAATACCTGTTGCACCTTCATCCATAATTGCTACAGATTCACGAATAAATCTCGGGTTCTTGTGCAAACAAGCAGCGAAGAAATATTACGCAGACTCGAGTCAAACTGTGCATCCGCGCGACTTCCTCTGCTTCCCACTTTGATTGAACCCGCTTTAACTCATCAGTATTCTAATACTAACGATGTCCGAGGAATGATTACAATTCATCCGTGTCTTTGTGTTCAAGCTTTTGCTAATTTCTTGACCATGCATGTTTGTATGTGGACAAACGCAAACAACCTTAAACTGAGCGCAGACGAGCAACACCTTCGCTGATTTCGACCAGACAAAAATGTCGGATCGTCATGTTTGGCACGACATTTCAGTGCACACGTAGCGAGGGAAGCATTTTTGCAGCTGCAATGTCATAGGGTAAAGTTTTTAGAAGTTGTATGGCAAAGACATTGTAAACATTAGTTTAATAAAATTTATTGCTTGTTTACACGCCGGTTTCTCAGTCAACGTGCACAGTACTCAGCAACTGAATGTTTTGTGCTATCGCTTAGATTGCAAACAAAATTTTGAGATGTAAGTTTTCTGAGGCAATCATCGTTGTAATCTGGAGGCATGTTAAATCGCCACCATTTAACGTAAAGTTTTTAGAAATACGGAGGCGTTACAAACCACAGTAGTCAACAGATAAAAGATAAAACTGAACTGTAACGTTGCTTTGAATTGCTTCAAAGTTACGAAAAAAAAATATTCGCCTGGATGAATCTCACTGAACTCGCTCTTCAGGCAACTTCTTCGCCGAGTCTGATGGAGCATTTGCGGGCGAAATGTCACTTTCGACAATTTTTGCTTCTCGTTTGCATTGGGCTTTAATTGAACTAAATCCGCTCCATTTCGCTTGGCCAATTTCATCTCGAAGAAAAAAAATTATCATCGGTGGCTTCGTAAATCACCACTTAATTTCGTCGCAAAATGTTAAGCGTAACATTCGAAAACTGTATAGAATTTGACGGCAGTCATCTCGATGGTATAGGTTCCACTCCAGGACGCCAGCTTCCTGTTCAATGCACTTATTACTCAGTCGAGTTTATCAATAGCCTGCACGTCCATGTTATTTATTACTCCCTGTAGGCTAGCTGTTTTGCTAGAGAGACAGGCTTAACCCAACCTACTATAATAGAGAGACAAGCAAAATGTGTGGAAACACAATTACATGGTTGCTCTGCAGCCGGAGCTCGCTGCTTGCATGCGCGTCTTCTCCATTGGGACCATGGCTGAACTACATCGCTTGACCATTTTGGGACGGTTCTGCGCATCTCCCTGTGTGACGTCACGTGGTGAGAACGCTCGTGAAAATCGTCAGTGTTGCTAGAGCATTGATATAATTTCTCAATTATTTTGACGATTTTTTCGTTACAATAGGATGCTGTTCGATGTTTGGCTGTTCTGAACATGTTGATAACAATTTACTGAAGCTTAATCGTGTTCCTAAAGAGCTACTAGAGTTGCAAAAAAGAGGGTTTGGACTAGCAAATGAGCCAACCAACGTTCCGCTGTGTCAGGCCGCATGTGCTCCAACTATTTTCCTCCTCAGAAATAAGATAAACGCCTATCTCTTATCAGTACATTGCTCAAAGTTGGAAAATGTACATCAGTGTGTTGTTGATGCCGCAAATGATGCGAGATTTTTTCGTATTAGCAGGTATTTGGCTTTGGAAACAAGGCCTCAGGGTGTAGCACTAAAGGTTTCTTGATTCTCAACATTCTACAATATCTCTGTTTAATGGTTCAAAAAAGCGCTCCCTAGTAATTATAAGTAATACAATTTTCTTTCAGGTTTACCCAAGTAACACCAGTCAATACTCATTTAATTTAACAGTTTCATGAAGATTACTCAAATTAGAAAAAGCTGGTTGTTTGCACACAAATGCGTTTCTCTAATGAGTATGGCCTGGATTACGTTTTTCTATTACCTCAACAAGAAAACTCAGACGATTATAATGGGATACTGTTTTATTACTGATACCGATGACACACGCTAGTCAAAAGAACGAGTATCGTCATTTTTTCATCCGAAAGTTATGTAGAACTCTTTGAAACATACCTTTGAGACTGCAAACAAATGGCATGAAAATGTTTACCATCAGTTCAGTTTACTCCGCAAGTGCCGTTAGTTAACTGTAGGGCATATCATTATATATGGAGGGAATTTTAATTCAAAATAGTTTACAAGGTGTTGCTATTTATATTTAAATGGGCAAATCAAAACATTCGGACGAAAAGATGGCGATACTCTTTCCATTGAAAAGCGTGTGTGGATGATTTACTTTTGTTTCAGATTTTGTTCCACTACAACGCTTCTACAAAATAATCATTAAATATTTATTTCACGGCGGCTATCTTCAATTTCAATCAGTCTCTGAACTCCAATCCATTTCAGTGCATGGAATTTAATCTGTTCTTCAAGCATATTGAAATTTCCGCCAAATTTTCGTGTCCAGAACTATTTTTCATTGTAAATGGTTCTAAAATATAGCGAAACGAATGCACGTCGAAGCACAAGCGGAAATAAGTTGAGGATTATTATTTCGACATAGCCAAACGATGATGCCTTTAGCGACTTTACTACGCCAAGAAAAAACAGGTTTACTTCTTCAGTAGAAGTATTTGTTAAAACTTCAGTGGTATATTGCGAAGATCTATAGCTCTAGTATTTTATAGGCATAGTTAAGTAAACTATTAGTCCTAGATATAAATCTAGATATTTTTACAAATCAATTAGATAATTCTAGATAGTTTTGTTGACCAAATTAGATATTATTCCCAGTCCAGAGTTGGCAGCACTCAGCACTGTTTAAAATTTAAAGTTGCATAACTTCAGTTCTAGAGTTGAGAGCGAGATGTGAGGTTGTGCGCCGCTCAGCTGAATGTGAATTCTATCAGATTCTGGCATAAAAACAGTAAGCCTCAATTGGCACACGTCGGTTGGATGCGAAACCGCTTTCTTTCTGGACGTCAAGCGCCATGTAGCGTCATAATGTTCATGCGCCAATAGTGGCTCACGTTGCCTGTAACTGAACTTGTATGCATGTGGAGCATCGTGTACCAAATGAGGTACACGGCGTTTATAGATAACAGCAGAGAAAATCACCCACTGTGTAAGTTTTGATGCATGGAACTACTTAGTCTTCATGTATATCAGTAGGTAGGCATCGTTATAATTCATTTTAATTTCCTCTGGACACCCACGGATCCTTCATCATTTTACGGTTCTCGTCGCCATCGACCCGATGAGGACGATTCTCGATCTAACTACAGTTCCTTAAGTAGCGACTGGAACCTAAATGTCTCAGAAGAAAATTCTTCAGCGAGTTCTGATAGCGACTTTCCAGTTCATGTTGAAAACGAGGCGGAAGATTGTCAAATAGAAATGGATAACTCTGAAGTACACGCAGGCAATCTCCTCCAGTAGCAGCATACAACACATGCCTACTAAAGCTTTTGACATTGACTCAAGGCCGCTGGTTCGTATCTCGCTGCCAGCTAGGTAAGCTCTTCGCTTCGCTTGACGTGATCTGTTAGTAACCGGTCTGTCTACTGCTGTGGGTTTGCTGACTTTTCCCAGCTATGGGGAGGGTCGGGGCGCAGATTGTCGCATGGAGCCTTCCGCCATTTGCGTCGTAGCTCTAGACGATCCGTGATTGACTGCAGCCTTATTCTCCTCTGGGGCCTGTAGTCCTATATCTGCACTACAAACCAGTACGTGTGGGGTTCCCAGTTGGGGATACGGTCAGGTTGACCTTACGTTTTATATTTGCCTTCCAATTGTTGGCTGCTTCACAGCAATCTTTCAGCTTTTGAGGAAATGAGCAGCTTTTGAAGAAACCAACGCCAAGCGGAGAGAATAATTCTATTGGACTAGTGTAAAGTCTTTTACTTTGGTCTAATCTTGCTTTTTTTAGTCCTTCATTCCCAATGGACAACTTGTGCTTGATTTTTACTACTTATACGTTTCTTATAAAATTAAAACATTGAGCCCTCAAATGTACAGCGTTCGTTGTTTTATCTATAATAATTCCTATTTGAGCCAGGAATTGATTTTTCAGCATTGGACAAGTTCAAAGTCTCTTATTGTGGATTATTCTTGCATTTTATCCATCATACCCAATGGACAACTTGTACTTGATTTGTACTAATTATACAAATTCTGAATAATTTGAAAGCAATATCACAAGGTTTTATAACCCTTTTACTCTATACTCTATGTAGCGTTCATAGGAATTTGACCTAGGTTCACGTCATATATATATATTTTTTTAGTCGTATTTTTCACTGCGTGTGCCATATATGGGGCACGTTGCAGCGTGGGACATCATTACATTATTCTTGTAATACATGTCCGTCTCTCTTTCACTCTTGAAAAGGGCTAGCTGGTCTATATCTTCTAAATTTCACATCCCACATTCCTTCCTATTTTGAAATCCCTGTAATCGTGTTAACCAGTGTTAACCTGTTCGCTACACCTTGCCTTAGCCAACTGTTTTCTGCACGCTGCCATTCGTGCTCTCAATAGAAAAAAAAAGAAAATTCTCTCGACTCTCTTTTTTCTAGCCAGTCCTTTTTTGCAGACGGTACTTCATACTCCCACAAACAAACCTATTTTGCTTTAACTCTGTGTAGCCTACATTTCTCTTGTCATCTCATTCATAATGTGTAGGCATTGTGCCAGTGATTCTCAGCAGACCATAGTTATGTATAACTCTCTGATGCCGGTGTTTAGTATTATTCTTAAATTAGTTTTAATCATGAAAACCTCAGGTTCTGTGCCCTGATCTCGTTCGACACAGTGCCATATGAGAACAATAAAAGTTTTTTTTCTTTCTTTCTTTTATTGCGTTTACCACATATGGCGCACGTCGCAGTCAACGTGTTATAGCTTTATTGTCGTAATTGAATACATTTTATATATATATGTGTATTAGCCTTAATTACGTTTCAAGACGACCGTTGTTTTCTTGCTACGTCATTGACTGGGCTTCAACTGGGGGCGGGGCTACTGACATGATGCGTTGGTCTGTGATGACGTCATAGAGCTCACACCGAATACTAATGTCTTATTATTATTATTGGAATTGTATATCAGCATTTACTTTGCAGTTCAGTTTAAAAGCTTTTTCCACCTTCCTGAAGTTATTAAGACACTCACTGGTCAATTTTCTTAAAATGATGCGGGAATAAAACTTTATTATTGCAAGAGTCACTATATTAAAAATTGGCTCGACGTTTCGGCCTAAAACACTGGCCACCATCAGGATTAAAAGTCAGTAATGTCATCTGCAAAATACAAAAGAATATTTAGTCCATCGCATAAACATGACTGGGCTCACAGAAGGTAATTATATTGCACAAAATACACCTAATATGCAAGTTGCTGATTCTATTTTTTTTTAAAGTGTAATGCTATTGCACAAAATGTACGAGGTAAGTGCTAATATTGCACGAAAAAACACGTAATTCAAAAGTTGTATCGACCTAAGATTCCTAATTGTAATACTATTGCACAAAATACACGTAATTAGTACGGACATGCACATTGCATAAATTTGTACTACGGACAGAGTTCAGGTACATGCATCCTAACACCACCAGCATTACGATCAAAATGGCGGTCACCCGAGCGTGCGAGCCTTTTTATGCAGGCTCGCTCTTCTGAGGATGCTCCTAATACAGCTTTAGAATATTAAACCCCTGATCGTATTTGACATTTATAAACGGATTTTCCTGTTTAATGACGATTGCTTCTGTTATTTTTAGATCAGCGATGCAATGATGACTGAACACTATAGAAAAGTTTGAGATCAAAGTTTCTGCTGAAGGTGCATTCATGTGATGGTCATTGGAAAAGTGCGCTTTTATTCTACTAGGATTGTAACTATCTGTGCTGCTTACATCGCTTAATAAGGGCGTTCGTCGTGTAGGTACCCTACGTAGGTCGCGTTACAGCGATCCTCAGAATAATTGAAACGGTACACGACTGCTGCCCTATCTGCGCGAGCTTAGTAGGCCTGGTAGAAAAACACGAGCCTAGTTTGTATGGCATGTAATATGGCACTAGTGCGACGGACGTACTATTGTTGATGGGCTTTACATGCCTATGAATGATATTCTTAAGGGTTTTCCTGTCGGCGGCGAATGAAGAAATATTATCGAACTGTACATAAAGTTTAATGGAATTATTGTCACCGGTCTCTGCAGACACCGTCATTAAGCGATGATTCAATTCACGGGAAATAACGTTTTCTACCAATGCTTGAGGATAACTGCAGTTTGCAAAAATTTGTTTTAGTCTCTGTATCTCTGTATGAAATGCTGGCCAAGAACTTGAGAGCTTGATGGCGCGACGTACTATTGTTTTAACAACAGACTTTTTGTAGCTGAGCAATGTATGCGATTCAAAAGCTGTGTATCAACCGTTATTTGTGGGTTTGTTGTAGACAGCGGTTTTTATGCAACCGTCGAAATCGATAAATGCACATCCAAAAAATTAAAAGTATTGTTTGCATATAATGGGTGGTGAATTTCAAAACGTCGAGCCAATTTTTAATATAGTGACTCTTGCAATAATAAAGTTTTATTCCCGCATCATTTTAAGAAAATTGACCAGTGAGTGTCTTAATAACTTCAGGAAGGTGGAAAAAGCTATTATTATTATTATTATTATTATTAGAACGTCACGCTTGAGCTCCCACGGACAGGTAATAGAACCCAAATGAAGCATCTTGCAACACCGGGAAGCCCAAAACGCTGCTAAAGGAAATCCAGCAAAAAACCATTAACAGCCGACTTAAACGCCTGGAGGCCAATACGACCAAATGCCGATGCCGGCAACAAATTCCAAACCTTAGCCGACCAGGGCACGAAGCACGGCATGAATTAAAGCACCGCATGAACTGCAGAACCTGTGTAACAGCTCGAGCGCGACCTTGAGCAAGGTCGTACCTATCACTGTGCCGGGATCAGTCGAGACAAGAACTTGTTCAGTTGCTAGGCAAGACCAGTTACAAAGTTCAGTTGCTTCATGGGAACGAGGCGGTCTACGGAGCTCATATCAGTACAACCAAACGGCGTGATCGTGTAGGAGCAGTGGTGTGGCATAGTGCGGTAGATGTTTATCAGCTATACTTTAAAGTTGAATGATACAGTATATTTCTACCGATGTCGATACTGAACGGTCATATCTCTGTATAATTTTTAGTTTTTAGACCTGATTATTGTTTTGTTGTTAAATGCTTGATTTTTGACCATTCAAATATTCATCGATACAAAAATATTCCTTTGGTAGCGTTTCTGGCCGAGGGTCTCTCATGAACGAACTGCTCAGACTT
>LQNS02000303.1:6367704-6377813 GCA_001587735.2 Parhyale hawaiensis
AATTGTTCCTGGGTGTGTATTGAGGTCTTCTTTTTTCTTTATTTCAGCCTGATGATGATGCAAGTGCATCGAAACGTTGCATTTTAAGATTTTAATAATGGTCGTCAACCAATTTTTATTAACCTTAACACACAGTGAATTACAAAAATATCTTGCTCACGGATAATCTGTCTTTGGGACTAGTTGCGTTCAGTGTTTGCTCAATTTCTGTTTCGTCTGCCGGTACCATTGTCGCATCTAGTTTTATTTGAATTTCACTGCTTTACACTCAACTGCATGTTAATTTGTATGAGCGATTTTAGTGTTGTCCGTTGATCAGAGAAATATGTCGGCGCAGTACTACCAAACAGACATGAATAAGTCTCATTTCCATTTTCAGGCTGCGACACGGGCTTTGGCCACAGCTTAGCACACCGGCTGTCTGATTTGGGCTTTTTTGTAAGTATTGATTTCGGTCTTGTTTAGCATTGAGAATTTTTGCTGGACCAGGCCTTCTCTTGGCTGTCGTGCAACTACTGCGGAGGATGCATTAGTTCAAAATGAACCCAAGTTTAGGCTTTGACTCGTCCTCAAGAATCCCCCTGTTGCCTGTTTATGGCAAAATACTTAATTAAACTAGGTGTAGGGTTTCGGAATTGCTTTGGTTATAGCAAGAAGATAGCAAATTATTATCATTATGTACTCATGTTACTAGGACCGTGTTTTCGTTTTAATACTGCAAAATCTATATGCTAATCACAAGCAGCACACCAACTTAGGCTATTATTAATATGCGAAGTGTCTAATTTTTAGTTGGATATCCCAGTTGGTATCCGTTCATACCAGCACTTTGCTTCCCGTATTGAAACGAAAACATATTTTTATTAAATACTAAGTAGAATTTATGTGCTTACTCACCGAAAGTACTTTTGCTCGCCCTGAGCCTGCAGATAGCTGTCATTTCTGCTCGTCGGTTCGCTATGAGAGTAGCGTACTGAAAGATGTTACGGAAATAGTTTAAAATGAAAGAGTTTGAGATCATCTTGGCAAGACTGTCTCTCCCATTCATGCATGGTTACAAAACATGCCTAAAAATTGCCGAGGCTTCCTAGCTGTAAGTTGGCGTAATTGTTGATGAAAAATACGCGCATAATGCAATTTATTATATAACCCATTTTAAAGAGCGCAGCCATAGTATTCTAACTTTGTAATACTAGGTATACACATCTTTAAACTCATGTGCGAATATTTCTCCCATCTTCTAAATTAAGAACCCAGGCTACACACTGTGTCGACAGGTCTACGCGGGGTGCCTTTTCCCTGAGGGTGAAGGAGCGCGAGGGTTCGCCGGCAAAGCCAACGTCCGCGTCCTCGGTCTGGACGTCACCAAACAGGAGGACATCGACGCCTGTGTTGAGGTCGTGAAGGAAGACACGCGTAAACGAAGTGCGTTTTCTCCTTTTGCTCATACTATTTGTTTTTGAACGTTCGTATTCGATGGGAAGGTGGTTCCGAATGTTCCATTTGGACAAGAATCTGTTAAGTTTTCATCTGTGGTAATAAATATTTGAACTATGGAACTCCATAGAAATTTATTTGTCAAATGGCACACATAAAACGTCATCACAGTCAGCATATAAAAACAAATCGAGACAAATGGTCGCTCAAGCTATTGTGCTTCCAGGACCTAAAATGATTACAAAAAGTCAATTACAGCTATCAACGGAAAACAAGAAAGGATGTATTACACAAAAATTATCCTAACCTTTAAAGTTTCAACTAGCATACTATGGAAGCTAATATGAACTTAATTACGGTTTAGAACTGCAATTTTATATGCCTTTTTCAGATTGTAGGAGGTCAGTAATTATCAGATGTCTCATTTATCAACTTCACTAATTGAAATATTGTGCCATGTTTTTCTGCATTTAGTCTCACGACAGGAAGGTTAAATTTCATTCTTCTCAATCATTGCGCAGTGGTGCGGAGGTAACAGGGGCAAAATATATCTATCACACAAGAGTTTGTCATCAAATAAAAACTTACCAGCAAGTTTTTGTAAAAAATATCTATAGATATCGTCAAGTTGTAGTAGTTCTAATGATTTGTACATTTGAGTTACATGCATATCAGGTACGTGGTCAATAGTTGGTACTCTCAAAATTGTACGCAGTATCTTATTCATTAAAACTGCTTCGCAGTTTATGGTGGATGGTGCAACACCTCCCATATCTCAATGCAGTAATTAAGTGAGGATATGCTATCGCATGATAAATATCAACCCATGTAGATATGGGAAGTTTTCTTGACAGCATACGAAACATGCCAAGGGCTCTGCTTAATTAACTTTGCACAGACATCATCTATATGTCGACGAAATGAAAGCTTCGAGTTGAACGTCAATCCAAGGTATTTCGTTTCTGTAACCCATTCAAATTTAATGTTATAAAAAATATATCGGGCAACTTAGGGGTGTCTCGAGTAGTAACAAACATAAGTTTTGTTTTCTTTTCGTGAAGGATTAATTTAATTAGCGACTACCAATGGGACAGCCTTGAAATGAGCAACCTAATTCGTTCAACGACACGATCAAAATAGTCATCAGTAATATAAAAAGCGGCGTCGTCAACAAATAAAACGCTCCTAACACCTAGCATCGTAAGTAGAAGCCAAGTAGGTTGCATTGCTGCATGTGATGGCATTACATCACTTGTACGTATTTGCCTGTTGTGAGATGCTCTTATAGACACCGTATCATTAGTGAAATTACCCAGCATTAGCTGTGGAATTCATTTTGCTGATAATGTGCTAGTGGACCGAGCCAAGAGTTATGTATCTCAACTGTAATCAATAGTGTGTCCGAGCCCAAAGTATGATAGGAGGACAGAAGAACGTACACAGGTATGTTTCATGGATCCTAGGTCGTGTGGTACTTGTAATTACCTACGAACTGTTCAGTCTATGCACTCTAGAGATGTAACTTTTATGATTTGGCAATCGCTGCACCGTTACAATTTACCTATTTTTTTTATCCAAAAAGGAAGTTGGATGTTGCTCAGTGAGCAGGAAACACTTTCGGAATGAGATTTTCATCAAAGTACCTACTTCAAGTACTTAACATTTATCGAGAGTATCAAGTTGTCGGGCCTCTAGGGCTCTAATTCAAAACTAAACAAATCCTTGCGAAGTATCTTCGAAGCAGAAGAAAAATTTAGTCTTGGTCTCATTCGTAGATGAAGTAAACTTTTAAATTTACAGATGTCACACTGTGGAGCATTGTGAACAACGCTGGCATAGGCGCCTTCTCGTTCGTCGAGTTCACTCCAATGGCCGAGTATCGGCGTCTTGCCGAAGTGAACGCCTTCGGTCCCGTGATGGTCTTCAAGAGCTTCCTGCCCCTGCTGAGAGCAGCAGGCCAAGGAAGGCTAGTGAACGTCGTTTCTATACTTGGTTAGTTTCTATTAGAATCTGAAACTATTTGGTGACGTTTGTTGGTTTGTAATATGACTGTGAAGACGTTTGTTTAGCTTTCCCAGGAGACAACAATTCTGAATGCCACCCTAGCCTGAGCTAAGTGTTCATTTATTGCTTGAATTGCTAGTTGGGCTCATATTCATTCATACTTTTTTTCTGCAGTGGAAATATAATAAATATTTACTTCTCATGCTTAGGCCGCATTGCGCTCCCCAAAGCAACGGCCTACTGCATGAGTAAGTTCGCCTTCACTGCCTGCTGCGACGGCCTCCGCAACGAGCTGAAGCCATTCAATATTTCTGTCCACACCATCGAACCTTTTACCTACAAGTAAGGACATGATATCCACCATAGATCAGAGTTCTTAGTTGCACTTCGCATAGTACTAGGTTACGTTTTAATTGTTACACCTCCGATTTGTAAACTATTCATCAGAGTTGGTTTCGCATTACTTGCTGGTGACTCTTCAATTTTGTTATTGCAGTGCATAATCAAACTTTGCATCCTAGCATCGTTACGCCCTCTTGTAAGCTATACTCTCGCATAGACTAACCCGGTGCCTGCTTGCGCATCACTAATCATGCTACATATACCTGCAATGTTCAAGTCTGAGATCTGTTATATCATCCCTCACAGTGCATAGGATGGGGCGTCAGCATTGGGATTAAGTTAATTAAGTTCGTCTTTCCGATGTTATGGGGAGCAGCGCCCCAGAGGTACCCTGGGGCCTTACTTTAGCTTTAGCTGGGCCGTCGGGGCGTCTTTCCTCCCTGCCCAAATTCCTTCATTCCTTCCAGTTTCCTTCTCCTACTACTTGTGCTTTGCTCTATTCTCTGTATTTTTCCCGACTTGCTTAGGTGGGAACGCCATTGTGCTCGAGCATAGCTTCCATGTTTATCTTCGTATACTGTCCGTCTCTTCCTTTTCCTTTCTATAATGGCTAATTTTTGATGATTGAATGTGACTAGGGCAAACTTGTGTAACGATAACCATAGTCTCAGTACAGCTAGCACCGTGCTTCTCGTCAGAGATCGGGAGGCTGAGAAATATTCTTCATGATAATTATAATGTAATGCTTGATGAGTCTGATCACAGGAGGTCGAATATTTAAGGTCGCACCAATGCGACGACTGCACTTGCTTCATACTAAACAGCGTCTCAGTGCCGTGCAATATATCCATTTCAGAACGAACATAATCGACTTCGACCGCATGCGCGAAGAAAGCAATAAGATGTGGAACAACGCCAACGATGGGCTGAAGAAATCCTACGGTGAAACGTACTATAAGTCTCTTTTTGAGGCAGAACTCCTTAATTTTAAAAAGACTTTGAGAGGCCCAGACAAAGTTCATGAAGTTGTCAACGATATGGTACACGCTGTGTCGGCTGAGGAACCTCTGGTGAGTTAATTTTGTATGGTAGTGGGAATTAGTTTTTGTACAATTACGGCTGTGTAGCAAATTAGACCGTATATTATGGCATTGATAGGGTTCGCCTGATTATCCCCTGGGGAGTCAGAGGTGGAGAAGAATCTAGTAAGAGGCATACAAATGCTATAGTCATGGCGCAATTATGCGACGCAACCTATATTTCATATCAATCTTTTTACTGCTGTTTAAGGGTTCACACATAGGCCTGCTGAGATCGAATTGGTAAAAGCATCATCACGTTAACACAAAGACGAAAAAAGACG
Source organism: Parhyale hawaiensis (assembly GCA_001587735.2). NCBI lineage: Eukaryota > Metazoa > Arthropoda > Malacostraca > Amphipoda > Hyalidae > Parhyale > Parhyale hawaiensis. Next base: position 6,372,851 of record LQNS02000303.1, read on the forward strand.
TAGCATTACTGAAAGTACCATATTGCACAACCTATAGTCTATAAATGTTACATAATTATGGTGGTGCAACTTAACTCCGAAAATGGGATACCTCTTACTTTGGAAATGACAAGGTGTATAGCATATTTATTTCCTCGACGTTAGTGAAACATTTCCTTTAGGGTAACACCCCATAAACTCGTGCAGTTAGACAGTTGGCTGCACTGCTAAGTGAGTTCAAATCCTTATATTTTCCTCCTGCCACTAATTATGGCGTCAGCCATCACTATAGTTCTTGGGAGATGGCACTAAGTCCTTGCTCCCTATGAGCAGGATGCTTAGGATCTGAGGCCTCATTTTCATTAATTAGTTTTCTCTCTTTCCGGAGTCTCTGTTTGAGGAGTTTCATCTTACAGTTTCAACACTGGTTTGAGTCTAGTACTGACTCACAGAAATCGCATAAAAATAAAACTTTCCTCTGGGGTGCCACTGAATTATACAGCAAATGAAAGGACCTTAACAAACTTTACGGATTCATGGAGCACAAAACTTATAGCTCTAATATTATACAAGCTGCACATTCATAAAACACAACTCTTATCTCTAAAATACAAGCTGCTGAATCTAGGACCAGTGATATAAGTTGTGGGTTGAGATTAATCAGATGATAATAAGCATCAATGCTTATGGAGATATGCCACAAGGAATATACAAAAAAAGAAGAAGCCAGTAAATATTATTATATACTTCACAGATAAATAGAAACACCTTTTTTCAATCAACTATCAACTGTCTAATTCTTTAACAGATGGTAGAAAGGAGTCCATTGAGTATAATCAAGTGCACTCATACCTGCTTATATACCTAGTATATTTCTACTCACACATGAAATCATAATGTGAATAATGGCAAACTATTGGAAACCACAAAACTAACTCATGGAGAATTGTTTATTCTACTTAGTTTATCATATAGGAACTTCCTGCTGGCCCACAGAGCATCCTGAAGGCCGAACATGCGCAAAAATATGAACTGTACTGAGTGTTTACTGGCACTTGAAACTGCAGTGCGAATTAGATACATGGTATATATAACAGATACACTTTTGACTAGAGGATAAAGATCATCGTGACTGGTTTTGTTGATCTCCGAGCTCCATCAGGCTGATGAAACAGGAGGATAAGGATTGGCCGAATTAACAACTATGGTAGAAAATTTAATGTAAACAAATTGTTAGAATTCGTTACTTAAGTTGAATGGGCATTATGGTTGAAGCAGGAGGGCTCAAGCAGGTCCGCGGCTTCCTTCAATAACGCTGCAACAAACTAAATAAACATGTGACACAGTCAACAATCACAAAGGGACATTACACAGTAATGAATCATACCTAGCAACCTGTGTACCTAGCACTCTAACACATGATGTGTAATACAAAGACCTTAACCTCATGAGCAAAATGAATACCGCATCAGTGGTGAGTTCGCGAAATTGGTCTGGAATATCACATTGCCTTGAGTTGATGCAGTCCAGGGTTTAATCATTTAATCAGCAGATGCTCCTGGTGCTCATTTGGTTGATGTGAATGAGCCATCCTTTTCTAACGTGGTAGCTGCCGTCATAGTGTTGTAGATCATTAAAGTTCACCAAATAGCTTATACAGGGGCAGAGCGCAAACTTTTACTCCTCTCTGGGAATGATCTGGATGGTCCCTCTGCTGCCTCCATCTAATCTGCATAGAAAAACAAGGTCTCGCCAAGAATTCTTCATACCACCTTATTCCATTTTATTCCTAGGGTGGGAGGCCGGTAAAATACTTTGGTAATCTTGATTATGACTAATTACACAACTAGTGTTGTCTTGCTTTCAGGTCCGGTACGTGCCGCACTGGTCCACATGTATCACAGCCAGCATCTTGAGTCTTCTACCAAATGATGTGGTGGATCTCCTCTTGACTCCTAGGCTGAAGATCAAGCCAGCGCAGATGGGTTAAAGGTCTTCTCCGATATAGTGGTTTACCCAGTTCGAACTTGCATCAGACTGGGATTCTAAATTTACCTACGATTTTGTTCGTTAACATGAGACGAGTTACCATATAAATGAATTTTCGTTTCCGTGTAGAAAGAGATTGTGGTTCTGTGGCTTGTTATTGGTTAAACTACACGCTTGTATGCACGGATAAAGCTAATTATTTCAAGGTACCTTACTGTTTCGAAAATCGTATTACTGTTTCCTGCAGCTCCGCTGCTTTGTCTACCTTAGCCCCTAGAATTAACTGGTTTTTAAAGGTTCTACGTACGTCGTCGTAGTAGGAGGCCTTACTTTACTTAGTCTCAACACGCAGTTATTTTTGGAACCTTCATCATTTCTAGGAAAATTATCGTGTTGCACGCACTCATAACCAATCAGTTGGGGCACCTTTCTTGCAGTTCTACAATACAAGGAGATTTAATGGAAGGAGCACCGCCACTGGGATCGGTAGTTCAAGATCTGCCGATGGTTGAAGCCTGTTCGATTCGCTGATTGGTTACATGAATGGCTGGGTGCCTCTGATTGGTCACAAGGGCGCAGCCATTGAAAAAATACCTTTAGGTAGTGCGACGAAATGAGAATGTATTCCCACCTTCTAATGAATTTCCTTGACATGATTTGTATAGCCCCCTCAGGGGGCATACGATGTGTCATAGGGTTAGGTTAGTTAGGTCCACCATCCAATGTTATGGGAAGCAGCGCCCCATAGAGGATTGTGATAGTTACCTTAGCCATAAGTTCCCGCGGTAGCGGCAGGCTTGTGAGCTGAACTTTGGTGTACTAGAGATGCTGGGAGCGAGAGCTGAGCCAGGTGAACGGCCTTTGTGGAACTCTGTGCGCTGTCAGCAAAGTTGCTTGATATGTACAGCTACCGCGGGGGCACTTACCTTGCCCAGAAATGGGTTGGTAGGGGATGGAGGTCGTTGAACCTTCCGTAGGTGGCGCTATAGTTCTTGACGACCCGTGCTGGACTGCAGCCGTACTTTCTTTTCTGAGGCCAGTTGCCTCTATCTGCAGTACAAACCACTGCGTGTGGGCTTCCCAGTGGAGGGTGCGATGACGTTGACTTCACTTTTACATTTAGCTAGGTCTTTGGGACGTCTGTCTTTTCTGTCCACTTTGCTTCCTTCAACTTTCATCCTCCTACTGATTGTACTTTATTCTATTATTTCTATCTTCTCCAACTTGCCGTTCCCATACATTATTCTTTCTCCAGGTGTTGCATTAATGTTGTAAATTGCGTTTTATTTTTCAATCCTGTGACCAGCAGCTACAGATAACTGACTCATTATTAACCTGTGTCTCAGAAATGAAAATACAAGAGCTAGAATGATAAGAAATTGAAGTAACGAATGTTCTACAACCCGCCTGAAATGGCTGAAGCCCAAACGCTGGATTTATGCGGCCATCATTTTATGTCGTCATCAACCTACATATGCAGCACGTTGCATAAACAAAATTAGAAACCTTAAGAGCGGTAGAAAAACAGTGTGTATTTTTTTACGGTGGTTGCCGTAGAGGAGTGCTAAGTTTGTTAGTAAAAATCTCAGTCATCGGGAAATTGTAATGGTCACGAATAGCAGCAAAGAAGTTCAGCAATCCCAATATAGCTATTGTTACAGTGTCGCACTAATGTTTTAGTTGCTAAATACGTAATCGTCATTCTCTGTTGTATCGCACAGGTCTACATTCCGAACTTCTAAGATTACTGTCCGTACATGTAGGGAGAGAATAATCATGTGACAGGTAGTCAGTCATCGGAACCTAGAGACAGAAATGAAAAACAGCGGCTGTTCTCGTCACCTTAAACCGCAAACAACGAGATGAAAAACGAACGCTCCCGGTACCGCTGTTAAATTCCTTTGTATATTTTCTGCGAATAAAGCGCCATAATACTTGCTGTTTTTTGCCTTGGTTAAGTGGTCACAACATAAATGGTGCCGTGACCCCAAGCAGCGAGTATTTATCTTACGCGGTACTACCGTCATACTGTGGAGCCCCTCCAATCTGTGCAGTTTCAGTGCTATAGCTGTGCCTTAACATGGCTGAGAATAATACGGAATCTCAGCCTCCTAGCACTGCTAATGAATCTGAAGGTAAAAGTTCTGCAANTGCCTTGGTTAAGTGGTCACAACATAAATGGTGCCGTGACCCCAAGCAGCGAGTGTTTATCTTGTGCGGTACTACCGTCATACTGGGGAGCCCCTTCAATCTGTGCAGTTTCAGTGCTATAGCTGTGCCTTAACATGGCTGAGAATAATACGGAATCTCAGCTTCCTAGCACTGCTTATGAATCTGAAGGTAAGAGTTCTGCAAAACAGCTGTCCGAAGAAGATGAAACAAAATTTATTTCTGAGAACCTGCAATACATGGAGAAGTTTTTATCAAACCTGAAATGTAGAGAAGATGAGCTTTCAAGTGCGTCGAAAGATAGAATAGCTACTTTCAAGAACACCTGGTTTGAGTTTTTCAGTTCTAGTGAAAACCTCGGTGTACAGAAAACTGCTGCCAATATAGAGAAGTATCTGCAACAAGGAGCAAAACTCAAAGAGCCTAAAGTAGTTTCTGCAAAAGTTTCCCCACAAGACGACAGCGATGTGTATGAAACGGATAAATTTAGCAAGAAAAGTTGCAGCGACGATGAACCAGATTCAGAAGTTTGCAAGAGTGAGGAAATTCCGCCACCGGAGCTTGCCAAATGGATGGCAATCCTAGATCGCTTAGATAACCGACGGGTACTATCTCAAGAGAAGTTTTCAGAGGAGTCTGGTGAAAATTTGCATAAATATCTGACGAAATTTGAGAAGCACTGCAAGAACAACACATAAAAGGTAATGAAAACTCATGGATCGGTGAACTGGAGCAGCATCTCACCGGTAAAACTCTAGAGGCATTTAGATCAGTCAGAACAGCAGACGACTCCTACAAGGTTCTCAAGAATAAATTATTAGATTGG
>LQNS02000303.1:6390331-6418488 GCA_001587735.2 Parhyale hawaiensis
GTTTCATTCATTAGGGTTTTAATTTTTGTGGTGTGATTAGAAGTTGCACCTCCCCAAATAATAATGGCGTAGTTTATATGCGAGTACATTAAGGAATAATAAAGTGATAGTAGTGAGTCCCTGCATGTAAAAATTCCTGGTTGTCTTATTCACGCAGCTTAAATTTTTTTCAGTAAAGGACGAGTGCGCTTATTTTGGTATAACACGTCGAGCAAACTATGCTAACACTGATACTAAGGGTAGAGGTTGTATTGCCATCGCACTTTCTGTGTCTCGACTTGTTGACTTTGCAATAATTGTAGATGCACACAGTATTTCTTGAAGATTAGTTTACCATGGTGATTGGTGTTTGTTGTTTGGTTGGACTATAACAAAAAAAGCAATCTAAGTCAGATTTTGGTAAATCCATAGGTGCAGAATACTGTATTCTTAGCCTTTTGCTGCCTATACTTTGTAGAAAACCATTGCTTTTTTTTTGTAGCGCAAAATATCTGTAAATTACAACTGCTCTTTTATAGCAATAGTTCTATCCGTCAGTGAAGCTAACTTTTATCAAATAGAGGAAACCAACGACCTCATGCCGAGACACCAATGATACCAACAGACGCTTCGAACATTCTAAGAACTAAGCAACAAACATGTCTATTAATAACAATCAATTGTTACTTATGATGTTCGTGACATTTAGCCAAATTTTGAGACGACAGTGGCAGGGCTATTACTACACAAGAAAGTATACTTTATGTTTACAGGTGTACGCGGGCTGCCTGGTCCCTGAGGGCGAAGGAGCGCGAGGGCTCGCCGGCAAAGCCAACGTCCGCGTCCTCGGTCTGGACGTCACCAAACAGGAGGACATCGACGCCTGCGTTGAGGTCGTGAAAGAGGACACGCGTAAACGGAGTGCGTATCAATGTATTGTTTTGACTATATATGGCAATTTTAGTAAGACTATAGCAGATAATTTTCAAGGCAATAATCGCAACTTTGCTCAAATCAAAACAAAATCATCTGTTTTACCCACATGTTAACCACAGTGTTTATGAATATATAAAAAACCGACGGCCCGGCCTGTACAAAGTTATTTAAGGGGACCGTGTCGGCGAAAATCCGAAAATGTTCATTATTGCGATTTTTTCACTAAGCTGTAGCTATACATCAGACGGACTCGCAGACGAAGTTTTAGGCAGCCAGTGCTACCCTAAGTAGGTAGAATGGGAGGCTGTCCCCGAAGGGGGTTAGCCTTTTTTATAAGTCCAGCCCAGATCTTCATAAAACTTGCTAGAGATATGTAAAATTTAAAAAAATAGGGGTTAGACTCCAGTACTTTTTTCCGATTTTCCCGATAGAAAACGAGTTCTTCAAAGAAACCGGTTTTACCGTTTGTTTCAATTACTCGTTTTCTACGGCGGAAAAGGGAAAAATACATGATTGTAACCCACGTTTTTTTCCGATTTTACATAGATTCCAGAGAAGTTTTTTTTCAAGTTGGAGCAAAATAAATGTTTTTTTTTTTCAAATTTCATTGATGGGTAACTAAAAATATAAAATAGATTCATTTTTGCGCCGATTTGAATGAAACTTGGTACGGAAATGTAAACTGAAAAATAATGTGGATTAGACTCGTGTATTTTTTTTTTTAAATTTTCACGATGAAAAACGAGTTATTGAAAGAAAAAAAAAGTAGTTTTCTTTCAATAACTAGTTTTCTATGCGAAAAATTGGAAAAATTAAGCGAGTCTAACCAACATTCTTTTTCGATTTTACATATCTATAACAAGTTTCATTCAAATCGGTACAAAAATAAAAAAGAAATTTTGAATCCTTTGGCGGGAAATTTTGTGATTAAGAAAATCAAAAGAAATACCAAAAAAGTTTATTTATGAACAAATTTGAATGAAACTTGGCACAGATATGTAAAATAGAAAAAGAATGTGGGTTACACTTACGTATTCTTTCCATATTTCTCCATAGAAAACGAGTTATTCATAGAAAACGGATCCACTCTTTCTCCGACTGTCCTGAAAAGTATAAATAATCCTCTTCTTCGCAAATGGACGCCTTCATTTTTGAAGCTAGAGCAATGCGGTTTTCAACATTCAAATCAGCACGCTTTGCTTTACAATTCGTAGTGAATAGATTTTTGGAATTCAAATTTTAAGTATTTCTCCCGGAGACATTTATGACTTTTTTTTTGGAAAAAATGCTATTTTTCAAAACTGGTTAAGTAAGAAACAAATTCAAATTTGAAATATCAATTTGCTACGAATTGTAGAGCAAAGCGTGCTGATTTCAAATTTGAAACCGGACCGCTCTAGCTTGGATATTGAAAGCGTCCATTCGATTTACGAAAACATACCAAAAATCAGTTTTTTATGAATAACTTGTTTTCTATGGATCGAATAAAAAATGTTAGAAAAAAAAAGACGCCGAATTACGTTTTATATACGTATACAAAATTTCAGAAACGTAGCTGCAATAATGAAAAACTTAAAAAATGGACACTATCACCTTAACGAGATGATAATATTCACTCATTATCCAACTATCATAAGTGGATGATTCTATCTACTCATTACAATTCTATCATACATGGTTGCTAGTATTCACTTACTTTGCTAAATTTTGACCATGCTCTTAGGTTTGGAGGATAGTGTTCACATGTTTTATTAATTTCCTTTATTGTATTATGCAAGGTGAAAGTATTAGCATACTTTAGGCGATTTCCTTTACCTGATTATTGATCAAGTGCATAACATGTTTCAGAGATCACTCTTTGGAGTATTGTCAACAACGCCGGCATTGCCATTCACAGCTACCTGGAGTTTCTGCCGATGGATGTCTACAAAAATACGGCAGATGTTAATGCTTTGGGTCCAGTGATGGTCATCAAAGGTTTCCTGCCCATGCTGAGGGCGTCTGGCCAAGGCAGGATAGTCAACGTTATTTCAATCTTCGGTAAGCAATATCAAACCACTATTAGGTGCATCTGAAAAGTTGCGTAGTAGGTCATATAAGTATTATCAGCACGCAATAAAGCCTGGAATCGAGGTAGAAATTTGCCCTTGTCGAAGACCAGATCATCCCTTCAGCACTGAGCGCAAAGTACACACCTTAACATAGCATTGCGAATGTCTATTTAGTAAGTAATTGCGTCAGTTGCAATAGTTTTTTGAGGCATCAATGCTGTTACAAAGTTGTAGTAGAAGTAGCAAGCGCTTTTTCAGAAGCTGTGTTGTACTACAAATGCATATTTATCATGTTTCGTAGTTCGTGCTCGACTGCACATGCTCGCTCGATTGAGGAATCGATCCAGAATCATATATTAATTGAGTAAGACATTGTAGTCAGACCATTTTATGCAGGCGTTTCAGTCGTGGTCAAATTCCTCAATTGCGTTGCCAATTCTATGAGTACATCTGAGACTTTCTTCGGCCCATATCTTAGACACGCCCACTAACTGCATATGGAGAAATCTCAGAAATATTCTTAGGATTAGCCCCGCTGTAGAGGAATTTGACCACGACCGAACCGCCTTCATAAAATGGTCAGACTATAGAAGTGGACACAGTGAGATTTCGAACAAAGTCTGTCTCCGGTTCTATTCGGTTTGGTGCAAACATCAGGACTTTGAGATGTTTTAGGTGATGCCGATGGCTACTGAAAATTTCCTTTCCTGTCGTTCATCTTCAGCTCCTTTTACTGTACTTACAACTGCTTCATCTGAAAAATACAGGCCGAGGTAGCGTCCCAGGTTTCACAGCCTACTGCATGAGCAAGTACGCCCTAGTCGCCTGCTGCGACGGCCTGCGCAACGAGCTTAAGCCTTTCAACATCTCCGTGCACTCCGTGGAGCCTCTGGCGTACCAGTGAGTGCAACATTCCAAGGCTCAATCTGCCACCGGAAAAATAGAAAGTGCATTTATTAGTCGGAAACTGTTGATGAAAAAGAGGCTTTACTGTGAAACTCAGCTGAGCAACGTTGAGGTATGTGATACAGTGGTGCACTACGCCAATACACATATCAAATACCCTAAAAGATTGGTTAAAATATACACTGAATTAAAGATGAAACAGTCTCTATTAAATAGCAGCATCTTTCAGGACGAAAAATTGTACAATTAGTGTCCGATTTCGACAGCCATGTAGATCTTTCATGTTCGGCAGGGTGCATAGAATGCTTATGGCTTTAGTTGTACGGTTATAGTTGAAAAATTTATCAGTTCAAGCAATGGAGCTAAGGTGTGCAAACTACGTATTATCTTAGCGTTTCACCCGCAGGACGCCCATGACGGACTACGACTACGGTCGAGCACAGAACGACAAGCTCTGGGCAGCTGCGGCTGAAGAACTCAGAAGGTCCTATGGCGAGGCGCATTTCAAGGAGGGAGTGGAAACTGGCGTGAAGGAATTCGATAGGATAAGGAGAGGTTCTGACAAAGTCTACGAAGTTGTTGACGAATTGGTCCATGCAGTTTCCGCAGAGAAGCCTCTGGTGAGTATCCTGTAGTTCGGGAGGAACATGAGAAGACGGATGCGGGTGAAAGTTCAGTATGTGGCAGACTTATCTCAGCTGCAGTTTGTTAAGTTAGAATTAAGACAGTAGAGCAACATAGTATGAGTGCTTCTCTGTACGAGTAACTTGCTTCACCACTCGTGTCGAGGACTTACATTTTTTTCGTTGTTAGTGTTCTTAGACTAGACTACAGGTAGCTTAGTATGAAATGAGATAAACTCGTCTTTTGGAGCTTACTGTGAATAATGGCAGTCCTACATGTACACTCACCTTTATTTAAAACTGCTGGAGCTGTTCATACGCGCTCTCGGTCCCTTTCGAATTATTCTTTGTCTCCTCAGACTCAGTCTCCGCATTGGAAAAGTGATCTTAAAATGACTACGGTTGAAACATCAATCGTCGCTGTATGCGATGTGTACTACAACTGAGCTTACTTTTGTTACTCCGGCAGAATAGACCTGCAGTAGCCATGCTACTTGGCCACTAAGGTATTTCTATATAGTCTGTGCCTGGGAAAGCATGCTCGGGCGCTATTACCCTCGATGGTGATGTGCCTCATCTGAACAAGTGAAGTGAAAGCTTGTTGGCTTGGGGTAACTATTCTCCAAGTGTAAGTGTGCGACCGGGAGCCTTATTGCTATAATACTTTGGTAATTTCTACACTTTTACAACGATAGTTCTTAGACAATCTGAGCCCGGGGAGTCGAAACCCCATGGAGGTTTCGGCTTTACGTTTCTCTTCATGTCAATTTACATCAATTTTTTATTACTCTTGAGAGTTTCGACTTCGTTCCTCTTGATCTTTTTCAATTTACTTTTTCCTTTTCCTTTGATGCTCCTTGCGTGAATGATACGTTATTTTCCGACTTACTTTAGTGCCGCATCTCTTGCTATTGGTGGTGCTCTCAGATACTCCTCTAAGACTGTCGGGTTACCAGAGGCAGAAGGGTACATATATTAAGGCAGCTTGCAGTTCTTAAGGAGACACTGGATGAAGGCCATACTACACTGCTTCCACTGTTGTGTGTATGTACTGAATGGGCTACTTATTGAACCTGAGGCCATCGGGCTACTTATATATGCTGGGGCCTTTACTTTCTAACAACACCTGAAGCTCCTGCTGTACGTATTGTTAGTCTTGTGTGCTACGTCCCAATGGGCTACTTAGAACAATGTCAAACTTTGAGATTTGGTTACCCTTTCAGGCTGTCTGTCCTTCAATGCTTCTCTATTTCAGATCCGTTACGTGCCCTACTCCCCAGTCAGGGCCATCACCAGCTTCTTGAGCCTTCTGCCTAGCGAGGTGACGGACTTTCTCTGCATGCCGAAGCTCAAGATCAAACCTGCACAGGTGGCCCACCAATGAACTATCCATAGTGCAAGCGATCGTGACTCATTTGTTGTAAAAAGGGCTCGTTTTAAATTTGGAATTGAACACTTGCTTGATCTCGGATTTTGCATTAGCTGTTGTCGTCTTGGATAAAAGGCAAGAAGAAGAAGAAGTGAAAACTGCAAAATAAAGATGACAATGAAACCCAGTAAATCGTGAAATATGCAAAATTATGGGTTACTGTGTGCGTCTGGAGAGCGAGGTATCATTTGGATCCCTCCTGGAAGTTAAGGATGCGCCAGGCTGAAGAAGTTCGGTAAATGTAGGGCAAAGTCATCCCGTAATATCCTCATCATCTCGACTTTGCTGCATTGAAATTTTGCCATGCAGATCTTTGTCTTGGAGAACATCGTCAAACAACATCGTTGTACCTAAGTTTAGGAAACGAGTCCGATGAACGCTGTGGAGGATATACCTACTGTAGTTCAATTTCAATCAATGCTAAGTTCAATTTCATATTAATTTCATTTGTCAAATGCACGTTGTATATCAGAGTCAAAGTATGGTATAACTGTATTAGTTGTTCAAGATGTATATCGCGCGATTGTGATCAACCGCCTGTGTATTATGCGCCTGATAAGCAGTGTTATTCCAGAAGATTTAAAAACTCGAAGTGACTACACACCTGACCGTCATAAACGTTCACCGGTGATTAAAAAAATACGTTTCTTGCTATGGTATTCCAATGAAAACAAAACAATGATACAGGCTGTTTAGAAACAATTCGTGTAATGAAAGGTGTTCGAAAGTAGTAATAATACAAAGAAGTCGCCCTAGGGTAACAGCTGGTGCCAATGTGTCAGAAACGGCTTCCCCAAACTGATAAATAAATTCCTAAACTTAAAATAGTTATGTTTAGTCACTACGATGAAAAAATAGATTCTAAATAGTTCTGTGGCGCAAGCGGGTATCGCGCTTCTTTCTGGAGCATCTGCGAAGAAGAAACAAGACAGAAAAAGCATTCCTAGATCTGTAGCTTGAGAGCTGCTTAATTGTTCTGAAGCCATAAGAAATTGTTGCAGCTACAGAACCGTCAATCTAGTTCCGGAAACCACGTCCAATTGACCGTGCAGACCAGACCCAATATTTTGGAACATTTAATTCATATGCTGACCTAAATTTTTAAAATCATATTTTGAAGTATTGGTGCTACGATATTTTAAAATCTGTGAAATTGAAACATATGGAAATGGATATATGAAACTGAAGGCCAGTAAGATCAAGTCTATAATTGTCAGTCGGTCTCGGATACCTTTACCGCAGCATCCACATCTGAAGTTAGATGACACTTTGCTTCAGGAGTCGAGCTCTTTGGAGATTCTCGGTGTTGTCTTTGATGGGAAGCTTACCTTTGAGCCGCATATAAGGCGACTGGTGTCACGTACTTCCAGTATATAAGATTGGGCTCCTACGTAAGGTGAATTCTGTGTTTTGTGACAGGGAGGTTATCCGCAGATGCTTTTATGCTTTCTTGCTGCCTGTGTTGGAGTATTGCTCACCGGTCTGGGCTTCAGCTGCTGACAGTCACTTGCGTCTGCTGGACCGACTTGTTAGTTCAGCCAGCAGGCTGTGCGCTGAAAATGATCTGGTGAATCTGTCCCATAGGAGAGAGGTTGCTGGACTCTGTATGCTTTATAAGGTTTACAGTAATGAAAGACACTGGTTGTATTCATCTGTCCCAGCCCTCAAGGTCTCAAGGAGGATTACGCACACAATTTCACTTTAAAGACTGTTAGATGCAGAACTCGTCAGTTCAGTCGGTGCTTTGTGCCCTGGTCTGTTGGGGTTTGGAATACATTGCGGGCATCGGCTTTTGGTCGTGCTGGCCAAAATTAGTCACCATCATTAAATATAGTCTGTGTCAATCAACTTGGGAGCTTTTTAATCCCACCTTTAAAAAAATTTACATCTATGAATGAAATAAAGGAATTAAACTCCACTTTAACGTTTATGAATGTTTTTCCACTGATGAAATGCTCCGAAGAACTGATTAAGGGGAAACTTCAAGGTGCAAGGTCTGGCTAGTATGCAGGGTGAGGAAGAACTTCCCAACATGAGGACTTCATTTTTCTTAAGTTTGTTTGGCAGAATGGGGCCTAGCGTTATCGTGTTGCAAAATGACTCCTTTTCTTATTACTATCTATAGAGAGCAGGACATTTCCTACGCAGCGATGCATTCAAGCGCTCGAATTGCTGACGGTAAAGGGCTGCAGTCGCAGTTTTCCTTGCTCCAGTAACTCAAAGTGAGCCTTTGTGGAATTCATCCAACACACAATGACGCATCTGATTAACTTTTCAATTTTTGTCTTCCATGGGCCATAGATGTGTTTATATTATCAACAGCAGTAGATTTAACTCACTGTGAAGTTTAACCTTGTATCTGGCATCTGATTTGACCTTGAAACAGCTGTCTACACTTAAGCTGATACTGTAGTTTGGGTAGAGAAAAGTGGACAGACCCTTCCGGTACCAGTAATGTTTGTTCTTCCTTTTGCTCTCTCAAGAAAATAAATTTGTGATGAGTCAGGGAGACTTAACCTAACTTGTATCATAATATTATCATTACCGCTTGCTGAACTTGCAGACACAGAAGTAGAAGATAGATCTATATTTATTAGAAGGCATCCTCTTGCTTTCGTCTCAAGTACTTTCGTCGAGGTCTTGTCAAGCATACCCTCCTGCTTATGCAGCCTGTTCTCGTATCTACCGTCTTTACTTCTTATCTTAGTATAGTATTAAGTTTTGAGCCTTTTACATATTATGCCATCTGCTATCCATCTTCTACTGTTTCCATAGCGAGACCAATAATATTGTAGAGTCAGTTTCAATACAGTTTAATTTGAGCTGGATGGGCTAAGGGTGGAGCCACACTAAGGGAGGAACCACACTACGCTAACGCACGTACTTTCATCTCGTACATCATTTAACTCCAGTACTTTTCAGAGGTATTTTGGTTGACGATGTTCACTGTAATATTGAGGTGAATATCATTGCGAGCTGAATATCCACTCATACAGTGAATGTGCAGTTGTGTTGTGTGGCTAGGCATAAGGGGGACATTTCTGTGTATGTATATGATTCACTAAAGGCAGGGGCATGGGAAGCCCAGGATACAGGCGCTTGCCTGCAGATACACGTTATCGCCACGCGATTACGAGCTTATGCCTGCAGAGTACACAATGCACTTGAGGTTCTCGACGCACGCAAGCTCAGACAAAAATTGTCTTGGATGCAGATATTGTCGATGCATGCGGTTTTTCTTAAAATTAGAAAATAAAACTAGTTTAGCGCTTCTACAGGGTGGTCAATAATTACCGTTACAACCTTTTCATTTATCAACATTTTTACTTGATTTTTCCTTCATCTTCAGACCTTTTTCCTCTTGATTTCAGCATTTGGTCAATATTAGAGAGTAAGGTCTCAGCTGCCCACTCAAAAATGTGGAGGCTTTGAAGGCAAAACTCTTGAAGGAATGTGTAAAACTGCCCCAACCTATCATTCGTAACTCTTGCGAAACCTTCTCCAAGTATCTGCAGCAGTTTAGCGGTGCTGATGAAAGGCATCTTCAGTTAATTATAAACAACATGTTGATTTTGGTTTGATTTGTATATTTCAATTTATGTTGGCAAAAAAATTGGAATGATCAATTTTAAACGCCCTGTATATAGTCTTTAGTTTTGCACTGACTCATGCGTTAAATAAATGCCTATATTCCGATATATTTAGAGATATGTTTGCTCTAATTTTCACTTTCTGATTGCTGAAGCACTATTGCTACTATTAAGATGATCGCTGGCAGCAGTAAGTTAATATCCATAGTTAGCTATTTGATCATTTAATCTACGTAACCTTGAATTGTGAACAGTGACACCTTCTGCACGCATTTTAGTCTCATCATTTAGATAGCGCGCTTTATCGTTATCACTGCTCGATAGTTGGTACCAAGGTCCAGTCCTGCAACTACCACTTATTGTCCCACCCTCTGCCAAGCTGACGTCGACATGGCTGCGCTCTGGCCCCACCAGAACCGTTTCTTGGCAACGTTTGTCGCAATCTTTGCTGCACTTTATTTCTCCAGTTGCTGTTGTTCTGCGAAACTCGTCTCCTTTGTATTACTCAGTTTGTTTGTGGCCGATATTGCGCTTAAAATCTACGATGGATATTTCCGAGAGAAGACTTTTATTCGAGGCACTGAACATAAAGCTGTCTTCGTATCAGGTGAGCTACAGTTCTTACTAACTTGTTCACAGTCATATAATAAGGCTATAATGCATGATAATTTATGTAGTGTGTAGTACTAAAAGTAAAATATGAAAATTGTATCTGTACGACACAAAAATCTTTACAAACTTTTATGTTTGGCACGATTCGACTCCATTAGGAGATTGCACCCAGGGTAACAAATTTGTTTCCAGATATGCACACATATTGGGATGAGGTTCATCTATAAGTAGTGGCAGTTCAAGCGCTGATAGATGAAATTTCATAATTACTATGATCTTTTTACAGGATGCGATACAGGCTTCGGCAACCTATTTGCCCAGCGATTAGCCAACATGGGCTTTACGGTACGTCTTGCTTGTAGTTTGGCCAATAAAATTGGTGAAGTTAGAGATAGCAACTTCCAAAGTATGAAGAAATAAAGTTCATATTATCCTTGTCTTATACAGTGACGGTGCTTAAACTACGTTTTTGGTACACTATCAAATTACGTTGTAATAGCGTTCACCTCATCTCCAACGAGGCCCAAAAACTGTTTCTGGAGCTATTTGGCCGCAGCCATCCAATAGCTTTGGCTGAATAGAAGAGTATGAGATACTGTATGTGAATGGAGCATGGAATGTTAAGATATTGAGTCAGCGGAAGTGCGTGTAGGCCTTGTAGGGCAATAATTTAATTTGCTGAAATCGTCTCCAAAATATTAGGTGTTCGCCGGTTGCCTGTTGCCAGAAGGGGACGGTGCCAAGGAGCTCGCCAAGGACAGCAAGATCAGCGTCATCAAGCTGGACGTCACCAAACAGGAGGACATTGATGAGGCTGTGACCAAAGTTAAGGAGCAACTCAAGACATTGGGTGAGTGGCTACTGATTACCGCTGTTAACTTTCTGAAGACTTGACTACCCCTCAGGGCATAGTATGCGTCATAGACTTAGGTGATATAGGGTGGCCCATCTTACGTTATGGGAGCAGCTCCCGCCGAAGTACCCTATAGATTATTTTTGCCTTCGCCTGGTCTTCGTGACGTCTTACCTTCCGGTCCACTTTGCTTTTTTCCATCGTCATACTTCTATTGATAATACTTTATTCTGTTTTTCTCTTCTTTCCTCATTTGGTTTTCGCATGCACGTTGATCCTGGGTGAGAAAAAAAAAACCTTCGTACTTTGCTTCAACATTTCTATCGTTATACTGTATGTTGTGACATTATATAATAGTGTCGTAGGTTCTGACGATGCTCAGGACCGCGTCTCAGTCGTTCGATGTATGGCTACAGAAGTAGAAATTTACTGCATTTGAAATAAGTCAATAAAGCTTTATGACCATCTGTGGGTCATCTTAATGTAATGATGATAATTAATGATACAGGTGCTGCAGATCGGTAATGACAGGACCTAACCATTAGTGAACCTGTTTAGGCGAATGTCGACCCGGTTCTAAATGGCAAACACTATTAACTCTGGGCTTGTATGCCCTGCGGATACAATGTCTACCGTGTGCCGGTACATTCCTCCCGTCCTATGAAATTGAGACATTAAATCCGAAATTAAACTACTTTTAAATTTTAATTACTGTACTTTATTTACTTTCTTTATTTAATTATTTTGTCTGAATGCAAACGTTCGATCAAAATAACTTTTAACAAAGGTAATAGCAATTTCAAATAATTAATAATTAAATAGGGGAGTGGCAGAGTGCAAAACATCATATCTTATTGCAGCTATAAGCCAGCATGCTAAAATGGCTACAGTAATAAAACTAAAATAATAGGAAACTGAAAATACAACTATACATAGAATAGTAGAAGATGAAAAGACAAATTAATTATTACGTAATTATTAATTTCGGCTTTTGACTCTTTTATTTGACCTTGAATTTTGACTCTCTTATTTGATTTTTGACGGCAACGGTAGTCGACTGCAGCTGTAATAAGTGGATTTACCAGCCTCCAAATTGTGAAACTGTCATGAAACCAGCTTCTTTTTAATGTAAACTTCCTCGTGGCGGATACTTTTTTCCATTCTTTATTTGACAGTAAAGGAAGCACGAGGAGACAGCCAAGAAAGTTACCAGAATCACTAATATAATCACTATTACATCTGAAAGTCTATCGGGTATTAAGTCTAGAACAGTATGTTGCTTCAAAAAGTCAGCATTGATTTTGCCCTGCGACTCAGTAATAGCAGTCGCTAAAGCGTCAACACTGTTACTTGTAACTTTGCTACCCATATTTTTTTTTTTTGCTTAAGACCAAAGTTGTACTAATCGGAATAGAATAAGGGAACATAAAAATAAGATATCAAGAGGATATTCGATATTCGATAGGGTCTTCACAAGATCTCCGGTCCACAGGATCTCCGGTTACAGGATCTTCGGTCCAATTATTGTCCAACTTGTGGTCAGGCCGTATACTGTACGCAAGGAGGAGAACAATTAGCATGGCCGCAAATAATTTTCATAGCTCCTATTTAATAAAATATTGATTATTACTATTACGGGGAACGAAACCACGATATTCGCGTTATCAGCACGAGTTATAGTTTTAGCTTCTTAGTTCATAGGTGAATGTTGAATTGCACGATAACGTAATGTTGAATTACATGGAGCTTTAGTACTGCAGGCCGAGGAGACGTTTGTTAGTGGCAGTAATACTCGACTTCAAAGAATAAATGATTTGATGATCAATTCTTAATGGACAGAGCTCTTTAAATCATCAGTTTTTAATGCACGGTGGTCGGCATAATGTCAGACACTTGATTCTATCTGCGATTTCGTCGGCAGGGTGCCGGATGCAGGCATCAGTAAAATTAATGTTGCAGTCATATGCCATAAATAGAATAATTTCTAGTTCTTAGCAGATATTGCAAGCTTATTGTGCAGAATTATACTCTGAGAAAATTGTAATGCTAGCAAAATTGAAATTATTGAGCCTTTCTGTAATGCTGGCAAAACTGAAATTACTGAGCCTTTCTGTAGCCCATGGATTTTCAAAAGAACAACATATTTGATAGTTAATTTACGATTTAGTATGGTTGTGATGATAATTATTACAATGGAGCAAATATTACAGGAAATAACGTTGTAATAACGTTGAAATATGTACATTGAAGAACAGACTGATTAAATCTTAATAATAATAGACCTAATAATATACATTCATGGTGTGCATGCTACATGGAACATTGTTAAACATATTGTAAGCAGTACAATATTTAACTATACAGTAGCTAGTAAAATTTTCAGGATGGAAATATTATTGTCACAATTTGCATATTATTCTATTCTTTATTCTATCCTTTTTAATGGTAGGACGTGATTGATGTTGTTTTTGATTTCTTTATCGGCTATTTTAATTATAGCCGAATGACGCTTCCCTTGAATTGCTCGTCCTGGTTCAATCCAACTAAGGTCTAGCTTATGCTTTTTAAAATAATTTCGGACGATTCTGTCACAGACTGAAATATTTTTGTCCTTTCTCGAGAGATTTCTATACTTGTTACGTTAACAGTATTGTTGATGATCGTATTTCTTATATTTTCGCGAGTTCTCACAGCTTCTTTAGCTCAGAATTTTACAAGGTCGGCTTCTGTATTGTATTTGTGTAGTTTTGCGAGACTTTCGGCCTGAACTGAGGACAGGTATCTCTTTCAAAACTGTGGAACGAGGTGTTTTGTTCAGGGTTTGATTTAGAGAATTATTAGGGAGTTCTTAACTGTTTCAGTATATAAATCCCACTGGCCGTGTGGCATTGAATAAACAGAGTCGCAACAAATGATTAATTTTCTTGTTAGTGGGTTCAATTATAGCGTTACTTTGGAGTGAAAATGGCAATGTTTCCTTTTTTGCGATGGCATGAATTTTCGCAAAATTACGTACGGCGTTTGGCTTAAATTCTAATGATACATGGCCATAGGCCTTAGGATAACCAAAAATATTAAAGGTGTTGAAAAAACATTTGACGACAGTGACTGTTTTTTGGTCATTTGTTAGAAATAGTTCAGAAAATATTGAAAAATGATCCATAACTATGAGTATATGTCGATTGGTTGCGTCAGTTTCTGGCAGTGGTAAAAAAATCGATTGAAGCTACTTCAAATGGCTTAAAAGAAATAGGAGCTGTTTTAATTTTAATAGGTACGGAGGGTTGAACTTTCAGTATTTAGCATACTACACACTTTTCTGCGAACTTTCGGATAATAGATTTTTCGAAGGGATGTTGGTAATACTTAAACTTGAATAAAGTATCATTGCATCGGTATGCGTTTGATAATGTATGCTTTTTACTGCCTTCCCCATAACGGAGACGGAAGTTTAAACTATTCAAGAGATCTTAATATACAGAGACATTTATTTTTCTACCTACTGTCAGACAACTCGTGAAGGTGTATTTATGGTCTTTGTACCGACTAATAAGTCGACGTTCTTGCTTAATGTGACACTCGTCCGACAGGTGTGAAATTATGGGGCGTGGTGAACAACGCTGGAGTGTCCATCATCGCGGAGGTAGAGCTCCTGAAGATGTCGCACTATCGCCAGGTCCTGGAGGTGAACACCTTCGGTCCGGTGGCTGTGACCAAAGCCTTCCTGCCTCTTCTGAGGGACGCCGGCCAGGGCAGAGTCGTCAATGTGGCTTCCGTTGCTGGTCAGTTTGCTCAACTCTTTGTTTGCTCTGCTTCTGTCGGGGCCACACTTGTCTGTCGCAAACTCAACTGGTGAGCGGACGTTCGGCTCGGACTTGTCCCGATACACAGTGAAAGCGGTAGCAAGATACCCATGAACGTCCGATCAGAAGTTGAGCGTGCGCTTGCCTAGTGCGGCCCCTGTAATAGTATTGCAATGATTGCAGAACTGCGTACAAGTATCACTTCTGTTTCCGTCAGCCTGTCCAATGTTACACAAACTGTACGGATTGTAGTGAAGTAAATGTTACTAAAAATTATATTTGATATGTATGTATCAAATACTGATAAATTATCTGAATAGATAAGCTTTTCAAACTTTAATCAACATGCTGAAGCCCTGTGCATGCAATAGGTTGAAATCAAGCGAAGCTTAGGTCACTAGAAGAAAATATAAGGCGCTTTGTGCTGTTAGCGTACTTTAGCTTTGTCATGTGCATACAGTTTGATAGTGAGTTCTGTGATATGCAACATACACGCCCGTGACTGGAACTATCACTAGTATCCCATCACAACATTTTGCGCTTGTCACGGTCTCTGCTAGTTAAGTAGTTATTAGTTACGGGTATATTAGTGATGCTGTCCGTACTTCGTGTGCCGATGCCACACTAACCATTCGTACGCACAACTTAATGCGAGATATGTATTTTTAAAGTCGGTAGCATAAATGACGTGCGAGCAGCTCATCCTCGCATCAAGTTGTGTGTGCGGTTGTAAAGTGTAGTCTCGACATTGAGAGGCCAGAAACGCAGTCATATGATGGGTGCGGGAGCACACCAGCGGAACTTTGACTCTGCTCACATTCTTGCCGGGAGCTCACTAAGCCATAAGAAAATCGTGCCAAGATGTGATTTACATTTGTGTAAATTAGTTCTTGAAAATAATTAGCAGGTGCTGTCACCTGGAAGCTAACTTTTCTTAAGAATATTAAGTAGGTATTATAACATACATATCTCACTTTTGTACACAGGTCGGTACACCATGTACGGGTTCTCGGCCTACAGTATGAGCAAGCACGCCCTCGTCTCCTTCTCTGATGGCCTCAGAACCGAAATGAAGAACTGGAACATCTCCGTGCACACAATCGAGCCAGTTCTTTATGGGTAAAGCTGCTGATCTTCTGTTATTGTAGATTTCACTTTCAATTTGTATACTTAAATACTGCTAGATCACTCATGTAAGAACCGAACGTTTGCTACTTATTATCGTAAGTAGTGTTATGAATCTGTATTAATTAATTTTACCCCATAAATGGCAATATTACTTCCTTTGAGAGTGGACCACATTTGGGGATTAACTGCCGATGTATTTTATTGAAGTTATAATGCACATAATGATACATACTGTACACGTATACCTTATTAAACTTCATTGTGATATTGCTGTCCGTGGTTGCCAAGATTAACGGTGCATCACAGGTAGAAAAAAAAAACAAGGAAAGGCAGAAGGAAGTGAAGAAAAGTAAGAAGAAAGGGAGGGGGCAAGAAACAAGAATCAACGCGTGTGCAGCGTCACGGCAGTCCACCCATCCATACTCCTTATATCAATTTTAAATAATATCGCCATCTACCCATTCCGATGCCAGAATTTTAGAATCCCTGTGCATAGCAAAAATAGGCCCATTTTAAGCACCGACCAGACTGCCGTGACGCTGCACACGCGTTGATTCTTGTTTCTTGCCCCCTCCCTTTCTTCTTACTAATCTTCACTTCCTTCTGCTTCTCCTTGTTTTTCTTCTACCTGTGATGTACCGTTAATCGTAGCAACCTTAGATACATAAACCTTAGCATAATGGGCTTAATGTAATCCCAGAACTAACATTGGACACTCAGCGTTTGCGGAAGCGGCCTATGCAAAACTGTGGGAGGAAACTGACGAAGAAGTCAAAGAAGCCTACGGTAAAAATTACTACGATGCTCGGACTGCAGCGCTGACTGCATATGGACAGAAGACGGCCCGCTCGGGAGATAAGCTGCACGAAGTCATCGACGACATGGTGGATGCAATCGCCAGTGAACATCCAAAGGTACGTGGCATGAGAAAGTCATTATTACGATTTACTAAGTTGAAGAATTTCAGAGTAGGTACCTTGTGTCGGATGTTGTAGGCATTTAATGGCCCAAGCTAAGAAGCATTTTAACTTGAATTTACAATACAGGCATTTACACTGGGCTTTGATTGATTGTAAATGAATATTTCGGGTGAATGAGTGGCGACGTTGCTGCTTTGGCTACTGTGTTTGCCTTATTTAGACTTGCAGAATCGTAATTTTTTGTATTTACATTTCTGCCGTCGTCTTTTAGCTTTCGGATAGCTGTCGTTGGGAGTTCAAGAGTACTATTGATTTCTCCTCCTAAATAACTGACTAGGGTTATGCTATGTGCTTGCAAAGCATCAATAAATTTATCAGGTAAGCAACAAAATTCTTGTGTTTTCCTGGTGGGCAATACACTAGAAAAGCCTCACGAACATTGTTGATTACTTCATGTTTTATTTTCGAATATTTGTGATCGAGACCCTCATCAAGATATTTACCGTTCGCCAGGTCCAGTACTGCCCCAGCGCGCCTGGCAAAATCATAGGGTACATCTTGCGCTTCTTACCCTTCGAGGTCATCGACAAGTTCTGGAAGAAAGCTTACCGCGGTCTGCGGCCCGCTAAATCCCCTCGGGCGATATAGGCGCGGGAAGGGTACCTGGCGACGCAGGCACTTCCCTGCAGTAAATGACTGAGTGGCGATTTGAAACCCAGTATGCTGCTGTATATTCCGCTGAAGGAGTTTGTGATTTTTAAAGTTTGTGCAGTTAGCCCTATAACGACGATTAGACTGTGTTGTATCCTTCCGTAAGCGCATAATGTTTGGCTGAAATTGAAAGCGTACGAGATTGAGGAGTTTTCCAAACCTTTATATGCAACAAAGACACAGGGTTGTTATTACGCAGGCAATATACTTAGAAACTATAACTCGTTTATATGAAAAAAAAAGTATGTAGTATTGCTGATGATGGCGTTAAATGATCCATGTTGTGTTCTTACTGGTTAACTGTTTAGGATTTACTCAATTTTGAGATTGAATGGCAAACATATTAAGATCTTCAATAAAGGTTATACCTCTTTGGAATTTTTAACAACCTGCTTTCACCACCTGAGGCTGTCGTCAAGGTGAACGTAATTACCCGATATAAAATTTTGTGATAAGGAGTTTAATTTAGGACTCGATATAATAATTCATTGAAGTTTACGTATACCTTTATAATGTATATATATATATACGTCTCTTGTATAGGCTAATAAAAAACAAATGACAATTGAAACCAGCCAAACTGGAACAAGTACTATAAGTGTTCTTTGTGTTGTATTTTATCATGAAAATTGCAATAAAGTGAGCTTATCGCATATACTCAAATTTTCACCCTTCAGTGTGCGCAACGATACCTGCAAGAAGTACGCTCCTGCCATATTATCCTCTTCGGTAAGGAGCCCTCATGCATCGGATCTATAAGTAAGCTAAAAAAGTCTTGTCCGTGCAAATGGGAAAAAAACCCGCCTTACAGTATTTGTAACTCTATTAGGTATTCAAAGTAATCCCATCGGCATCCAGCACCTTCTGCCAACGTGCCTCAAGTTTGTCAATCCCCTTACGGAAAAAGTCGGTGGGATTGGATGCAAAGAAGTCCGCGAGGGCTTGCTCTAAGACTGCTTCATTGGTGAAGAATTAATCACGAAGATAATTATCCAGGAATGGAAGAGGTCGTAACTGGATGGTGCAAGGTCAGGTGAATCAGGTGGATTGCACAGTCTCCCCTCCAAGTCGTTGAATGGTATCTGGACCACTCGCGCGACATGCGATCCGGCGTTGTCATGGAGGAAAAGCACACCTTTGCGATTCACCAGTGCTGACTCCCTCTGGCGCATTACCTCTTGCACACGTTCCAATTGATGCGAGTACAGGTCTGCAGTGACCGTTTGACCCGTTGGTAGCAGTTCATAATTAAACACTTGACAAGCTTTCCACAGGACACAATGCATAATCTTCCGCGGGTGCATAGACGGTCTTGCGGTGTGAGCGAGGGACAGCATCTTGGGGAACAACCAATAATTGGAACGCTAGGGAGTTTCGTACACAACCCAGTTTTCAGCACTTGTAAGTACTCGATTGAATATAGATGCGGTACAGTGGTATGCAAGCAACGGTGCGCAAGCTGTCACTCTTTGTCTCTTGTGGACCTCTATCAGCGTGTGAGGAGTTTTCCCGCAAGGGGATTGAGAAGCTGGAGACACATTGTAGTGGCAAAGAGCAGGCCCCACATACAACAAGTCTTTTTTATAGCTCTAGATAGCTCTAAATTAATCTCGGCCGACGCCCACCGGACCATGCTCCGAGCAGAGGTTACGCAAATTATCAGACAAGAACAGAGAAGTATGAAGAGCAGCGTCCCTAAGCTTTAGGGGAGGTCTTTGATATGTCTTTCCTCGATGCCCACTTTGCTTCTTTCCGTTTCATATTTCTGCTGGTTTAGAATTGTTCGGACATTCCTTCAGGAACTGTTCGTCTATATTGCACAAAAATATATTAGCTAGAGTGGAAGCCAGTGCATTGCCCATCGATAAGCAATCTATTTGTTTGCACAGCTGTTTGTTCCAAAGGCAACAGGTGTCGGTGACTGCAAGTTTCTTATCAAATCCAAAGAAATGGTTCCTGACAGAGAATATTCTATTACGCAATCTGCCAAGAGATCCCTGAACTGAAATATTAGTGTAAAGAGATGTTACGTCATAGCTGCCCATCTAGTAGTTGCTTTTGCTCTAAGGTTCACAATATCTTTGTAGAATGAATTAGTTATTCACAGTAAATTCGTTGGCAGAGAAGCTATCAATCTTGGAATAAAAATTTTAGCAAGCTTATACACGGGTGTTCGGAAAGCAGCCAGTATTGGGCTCAGAGGGAGATTATTCTTGAGCACTTTTGCAATTGCAAAGAACCTCTGGGGCTGAACAAGACACAAACAGATGTTTGTAAGTTTCCTCTGCAATGGTACCTAGCTTTTTAACTTTGTGTAAAACTCGGTTGATCTTATCGTCTATCTTGACTATTAACGATAGAGGATCATCATTGCAAATCTGTTAGAATTTCGAAGCATCTGATAGAATAGACAGCATTTTAATTAATGGTCAGTTCTGTCTGGTATAACGACCCCTCTTCCATTATCTGGTAGGCAACCAATAATATTTTCGTCCTGACCTAATTTCTTCAACAGAACGTTACTTTTACGGAAGACTATGGGAAATACTCGGAAAAATCTGAAGCCATAGAACGTAGCATTTGCTTTCTGTTTGATGAGGTCTTCTACAAGATTGAAATTTCCTTTTGAAACTATTGCATGATTTTGCAGAGCCCTGACGAAATGTTCAAATCTAATGTAGCTACTTGTAAAAATTGTACTTGCGTATAGGTAATTCAAAACTTAATCCGAATGACAAGAGGAACTTTTCCCCAGCGGAAAGCACTCTAGTAGAATAAAATACTATAATTAAGAATTACTGCATCAGGGTCACAAGAAGATAACTTTGATTTAGCTCCCAAATTCGACAATTTTTTTTTATCGTGAACACTTTATACAGTTGCACTACACATAGTTCACCATTTTACGACTGATGAAGAGCCGCTGGCACGACACGTCCAGGCGAGACAACACGGGACAGCGAATTGGTAGTAGCAATAACTTCTTCAAACTTGCCAACATGATTACTTCTGAACTTGATTTCTTGTTCCAGTGACGGCTTCTGATAGTTCTTGTAATGATCCGTGTGGTGAAAACATATTTTTTTAGAGTTTAAAGTGTACAAACTGAGGCAGAACTCTATAAGCCTTACAAGATGTAAGGAAATTGAGATCCAGCTTAGGCTTAGCCAGCTTCCTACTCGTTTGTTTCAGCCGTCAAAACCACCGCAGTCCATCTTGGCCATAACGCTTTTGCAAAATTTCAGAAATGGGACGATTGGTTGGGAGCCTAATTCTTAGTAAAAAATAAAACGATTAGAGTAGCGATAAAAATCATCTATTGAGCATCCAAACTAGCTAGTTTCAACTTTTGTAATTTTCAATGAACGCATCTGTAAAAAATAAAATGAAATGAAATCACACCGTCAAAATTGCATTGGTCAATATTGCTGAGAAATTTCTGTAAAACAAATTTACACCGCATATAAAGGAACAGCTGGCTGGTCAATATCTAACGATGGTCGATCTTTAGCATTGTACACGATTCTGATATCCTAATATTTACGTCTGAAGTGGAACTTAAAATGGAGAAATTACTAAGAGAGAAGGGGTGGTTCATGCTACCACTATGCTAAAAGAAGAACGTGGCAGTACGGTAATTGGGAGATTGTTCCGAAAGGACCGCCCCCAATGCTAATAAAATCTAATTTTTGACTGCTTCTGAGTGCTGCCGATATAAGAACTCTGGCAAGTTCCGCACGTATATTTATAAAAAAAAAATTCTACAGCAACTCAGTAGGCAGTCGGTTTTTGTACTTAAAAAGCGACTGGATTTTGTAGCAGTTCTTAAAAGCAAACACAAACTTCGTTTGTAGAGAAATTTTCTTAACATGTTTTTAAAATAGTTTGCCATATCTGTTGATGCCTGACATATTAATGGCAGTTGTAAAAACATCTTACATTTCTCGACAGTGGACACCGTTGTTTTTCCCTAAATAGATACTATTGAGCATGTGTTGAGGAAATCCATCAAGTAAAAATGCAGGATATCCTTTGTTAACAAACAGGTTCGCGAAAAATCTATTTCTAAAGAAAATAATAAATAAGTTGATGGCAGTCTATAGGCTCTATGAAGTAAGGTGCGAATCGTATTCAATTTGTACACCAGGGGGTAAAAACAAAAAAAGTTACAGCCTAATCCACTAAACATGGGCTTACTGTACACATATGAAGTAAAACTACCACTTGTTCTTGAAATGTTAAGGTCTAAAAATAATTTTTTTGCTCATGCTTGCACTCCATTGTAAAATTAATGCTTTCGTGGTAGCTATTAACATGATATAAAAATAACTGGTCATGTGATGGAGCGTTAAAATAACAAAGGTTATATTTGTTATAATTCTGGCGATGTTGATTTCTGAGTTTCCTCGACTTTCCCGATGTGCGTTTCCTATGCACGTTGACCCCGTATGGAAACATCCTCCGGCGCGGTTCCCACGTTTCTTCTGTCATTCGAGATTTGTGTCTCGTACTTTATTATTATTATTATTAACAAGATCAAACAGGTCCGGTGTATATACGATGAATAACAAAGGGCCCAGAACACTAGCCTATGAGGCACCAGAAACCACGTTCAGACGCTCACTCCTCTTCCCATAAAAAACCTGCACCTTGACGTCCGTTCCCATAAAAAACCTGCACCTTGACGTCCGCCAGGCAAAAACTGACTAATTACCGCGAAAACTGAACCTCCAATACCCATCAGTCTCAGCTTATGGAGCAACCCAAGGTGATTCACGCAATCAACAGCAGCACTGAAGTCAAGTTGTGCCAACCTTGGCCTCATGACCCCCATCAAGAGCCAGCTGCAACACATTAGATTTGTGAAGCAGAGCATCACAAGTTCCCAAGCCCCTACGAAAACCATACTGTGTTGGGGAAGGACACCCTGCTTCTCAAGAAAGTGACCCAGCCTCGCCGTAACCAACCTCTCATAAACTTTCGACGAAGCGGGTGTGATCGAGATGGGTCTATAGTCGGAGGTTCGAGGTGAGACAGAGCCCTGCGGAACAGGCGTCACATAAGCGGCACGCCAGCATTCGGGAAAAGAGCCCAGCCATAACATCCGACGGAACACAGAAGCAAGTGGGGCTGCGAGCACAACAGCCACCCTCCGAAGAAAGAGAGAAAACATACTTGATGGATCAGTGCCCCATAGGGGTCCAGGCCAAGAAGAAGGCGGTGTACTTCGGAAAATTTGAAAGTAAAACCGGAGATCCTGGGCTCTGGATCACACGGTAAAGAAATGTGTAGTTTGTGCACCCGGTCCCGGCTCTGCTTCCCATCAAAGTAGTGCAACAAAAAGTCTGCCTTGGCAGCAGGGTCCGCAACCTGATCATCACCACCAGCACCAATTAAAGGGGGGACAGAAGAGCTCACACCAAGCACAGCGCTTTTCAATGTAGACCACCACTTATGTGCGCTAACAGACGAAGCTAACAACTCCTTGGACCTCAAATTACGCTCCCTCTCAGCTTCCTCATAAGTAGCTTTAGCCCGACGCTGAAATTCAACACCAGAGGCATATGCCGCCTGCTTCAGCTGGTGCGTGTTCCTACAGGCATCATCAAACCAGGGTTCATTGCCTGTCCTGATCGTTATGAAGCGGGAAGGGACATAGGCGCTCACCATGTCAGAGAAAATCCGATCCAAAGCAAACCCAGGATCAGGAGACTCTCTCACAGCACCCCAAGGTAGCACAAGGATGGCGCCAGAGACGGTGTCCCAATTTGCTCTGAACTTCAAAAATATTTCACGCATAACAGTAACTCTGAGGACTCGCTGACGGACTTGCAGCGTCGCAGAAAGGACACCATGGTCAGAGAAACCAATTGGAGACGCCATTATCACCTTAACCAAATCAGGAACATTAGTCATCAGGAAGTCAAGAACACCTCCCATCAAAAGGGTGGGACCCTCAACCAACTGCTTACAATCAGAAACATTCGCAAAATCAAAGGCTGCATGGCTATGACAATCGGTCTTCCCAGAGCCTAACCATTCCACATGGTGACAATTAAAATCGCTCATGAAGACAAAAGCAGAACGCCTATCCGATGACTGAATCCGAGCCATTGCATCTAAGAGACAATCAAAGACTCTATCATCAGCAGACGGGCTGCAATACCCTGAAAACAAATAAAAATTCCTGAATGTGCCACAAACTCGAAGCACCATCAGCTCACAACATGGACACTCAAATTCATTCTGCCAGACCTCTAAATCCATGGCACAAGTCTCGTAACCGCAATATTGGCTTTTCAATGTTCTGGATCACCAACTCAGAACTATGAGGATAGCTTGAGACGAGCGTCTCCGAACACAGCACCAGATCATAATTGGAAGAGGCTACCGCGAGCTCTGCCGAATTACCATTCAGACCCCGAACGTTAGCACACAAGATGCGGCAGGAGCGAGAACCAGACCCACGAGGACCAGGGTTCACCTCCACATTCGGATAGGGAACTGTCAAGTGTGCAAAAAAGGTAGAAAAATAGTCACCCTACACAAAAGATAACATCAAGCATTATACAACAAACCAAATCGATAGTAACGATAGCAACGAAAGCGGCCAGCTATCCACGCTCCCCAGACCCTGCCATCAACAGTGCGGGCTTTGGCCGAAAAGAAGAAGAGGAAGGAAAGGAAAAGAGCATCAGGTGGCACTACCTGATGGAAGAGAGAGAAGCAGACTGCGGAAGACTGAGTACCCAGCTATGGCCCCAGCCTGTTCATCTCCTCTCAGGGATGCCGTTGGACCAAAAAGGTCTCATCCGCCTTTAGAGTGGCAGTTCCTCCAACTCAGGGGCTACCCAGAGCCACAAACCCAAAGCTGGCTCATACGAACAAAGAGGCGCCCGGTGGCCAGACATTGGGTGCGGCCTGATTACGCGCTGGCCACGAGTATATTCAAATATATGCATCACATTAGAAAATTTACATCTCGACACAATCGGTGAATCATCTGCTGTTGGATGTCTGAGTGCATCTGGGTGTCATCACAGCCTGCGCTCTGGCTCAGTCTTGCCTGTAGCCTCGGTTTGTGTAGGCTGGAGTCAGCATGCCGAACTGGCCGGACCGAAACCGTTTCCTTGCAGCATTTGCTGCCATTTTCGTCATGGTCTACCTTTCCATCAGTTGCTGTTTTGCGCTGAAGATAATCTCCGCTGTGCTGCTGAGTTTGTTTACTGCCGATATTTCGCTCAAAGTCTTTGATGCATACTTCCGTCGGACACTGACCATCAGCCCCACCGACTGTAAGGCCGTCTTTGTAACAGGTATGAGATGAAGGTAGAAAGCGTTGGAACAACCTATCGTGTGAACAACGAATTGCAAAAGTTATATTGAAGCATGAAGAAATTATAGATGTATTAACTTCCCCATTACATTATGTATCTAACTGAAGTAGGATGAGACTACTAATGAAGTATGTTAAAACTTGTAGCTATAATATTATACAGCAGAGCTCTGCAAACGTACACAGGTGGCTCAGGTTGGAGACGAACAGTTCTGTTGCATGCTTGTTTGCTGGAGGTTAGTAAAACATTTCTCTTGGCCAACACAACACGAAATCGTGAAGTTAGAGAGAGACAGACGGTTGAATGCACTACCAAGCATGTATGACTACTACTTTTTATGGTCATTACCTCCGCCAAGGAGGTTATGCTTTCGCCAGGTCTGTCTGAATTTTTGTCTGCCTCTTTGTCTGTCTGTCACCAAGATGAAAAAGTTATGGACGGATCTTGACGAAATTTACAGGGATTGTTAGGTATGTCAGGAGGAACAAATAATTAACTTTTGGTGAAGATGAGTTCATCCGTTTATTTGTATGTCTGCCTCAATTTTGTTAATGCCATGACCCAAAAAGCCATGGACGTATTTTTATTAAATTAACAGGAGTTGATAAGCCTGCTGCTGACGAGAGTCGACAAGCAAGAACGTTTCACTTTCCTGGAACAAAAGTTCCTGTGACCGTGACTTCAGCTCAACGTGTCTGAACATGGTCATAAAATGCACGTTATTGCGAGCTAAAACTCACTCGAAATTAAGAGAGATATTCCAAACTGTGCAGTTGGCCCTTGTAATAGAAGAATTTTTGCAATGGCAGCTTAGATTTTAGGTAATTTTGGACAGTTGAAATCTGGTCACGCCGAAGTTGTGCCCGGTATCAACAAAATCGGATGAGTAAGGAGAAATGTTCAAGTGTTTCGACTCTCGTCTGCAGCGGGCTTTAGGTAAATCACGAACCGTAAATGGCCCACATTTTTATGATGACCTGTTCGTTAGTTTGTCTCTGTTTTCAATTTTATGTTTGTTAGCACAATAACTCAAAAAGTTATGAAAGGATCTTTTTGCAACTTGCAGGAGTTGTTAGTGATGCCAAAAGACATAAATGACTAAATTTGGGTGACGATCGGTTAACAGAGCTGTTTACGAGTTTTGACAAACGATTGTCAGAAAGTTTGTTACCAGCGTGACTCAAAAAATTGGGAACGGATTTTCAAGAAAATTATTGAAACTGTTATAAGGCACAAATGATCAGATATTTGTGTCGATGCAAAGAAAATTGTGGTCTCAGAACCAATATGATTTTTTCGATACAGTTGCCTTACTTGGCAACGGTGCTCAGAGTGCTCTAGTATTTTGCTTGAGTTTATTTTTGCATCCGCCAAGGAGGTTATGTTTTTGCCGTGTTTGTCTGTCTGTTTTACTGTCCCCAAGATAACTCAAAAATTATGAACGGATTGTTACGAAATTTAGAGGGGTTGTTAGTCATGCTAACAGTAACAGATGATAAACTTTTTGTGGAAATCCGTTCATCGGTTTGATTGTTTGTCTGCCTATTTTTTTTCTTAGTGCCATAACTCAAAGTTATAGACGGATTTCCGTGAAATTTACATGAGTTGTTAGGTTTATTACCAGAGTAAATGACTAAAATTTTGTGATGATCCTTTGGTGCGTTCGTTTGCCTCTGTGTTTGCTTATATATACTTGCTACCACACTAACTCAAAAAGTTCTGAATGGATCTTTAAGAAATTTGAAGGTGTTCTGAGTAATGTCAAAAGACACAGATGATTAAATTTAATGTAGACCGGTTGGTCTATTTGTGTGTTTGACTTATGTTTGTCATAACGTTTGGTAGCAGCAAAGAAAATTGCAGAAACTGTTAAAACTGTCAAAAGGCACAAACGAATAGGTATTGGCGTTGATACAAAGAAATAATGCATGGTTTCAGAGCCAATTTGAATTTTTCATTGCAGTTGTATTGCCTTACTTGGCGGGGCTATGCACTCTCAGAGTGCTCTAGTTCATTATGGCATCAGCCATTACTTGTATTCTAAGCAGATTGCCTTTGTGCAGTCTCCCCTTAATGAGACTTCTTAGTGGATTATTATTCTATTCCGAAGTTTAAGTCTCTGTTTCCAAAACAAAGGCAATATCACCGAGGAAAAAAGAAGGGATACATAGTATGATGATAAACGTGTGGAACCCATGCACAAGGATGTTCCCACAGGAAAAGAAAAGGAAGAAAAGACGGAAGAACGATCAGTAAGAATACGAGATGGGAAGGAAGCAAAATGGGTACGAAAGACAGACCTCTCGAAGGCCTAGCTAATGGCTAAGGTAACCTACAGGGTCCCACTGGGGGCGCTGCTCCCCATAACATAGGATTAAGGAACCTAAACTAACCCAACCCTAGGGCCTATCCTTTGCTCCCTGAGGGGATCAATAAGTGAAGCAAGGTACTTTTTGGCTGTGTGTCTGTGGGAGGTTCCTTTCAGGAACAGTGTTGCTGTGAGGAACACTTGCCATAAAACGCCTATAATATGACTTAGTAATGGCACATTGGCGTGATTTATTCATCATAATGACCAAAGGTAATGATAATGGTCAAGTTAATGATGTGGTTTTGTGCACCTGAGAGGACCACGCCGTTCCTGATAGATGAACGATCCTACTGGGGCCATCTTCAGTAACACTATTAGTCATATTAAGTGCATTTTTCATCTAAAAGTTACTTGAATATGGCCCCAACTGGCTCGTGCATCCCTGACTGAATGACGTAACAGGTTAACTCACGCGCAGGTAGCGTGTTAAGCCCCGCCAACTCCTTTTCAGCTGTAATGTCAGGTAGATCGAGCGATAGCGAACCGTGTTAATTAGTTCATGGTTGTCACTTTCTTCATAAATACGGTAAACGTAGGCTTCCATGAAGAAAAAAGAAGGGTAATCATTTCTGCACGATCGGAGCTGTTTACTGTGCGATGCAGAAATCCGTTTGCTTGAAATAAGGCAATAAAATACCTTGAGTTACCTTGAGAGTCTTCGGAAGAAGTCCAGGTGACGTTGTTCGCGTTACCCCACGTGTGTGGAGTCACTCTGCTGGGTGTCTTCTGTGGTACCGCAGTTTGCGACCAAAGAGAGAGCCAGCAGCGAATTATCTCCACAGTGCAAGTAACCGCTGACCGCTGGTCAATCTGGTATTCTTCTTAAATGTGAATCCAGCAAATTTTTGAACTCTACAGTTTTGATATCAGTGGCGTTTCGAATATGCCGAGGCATTTTGTTAAACAAT
>LQNS02000303.1:6418527-6459880 GCA_001587735.2 Parhyale hawaiensis
AGTCCTTCCAGTTCTTTCCGAGTGTCTGGCGACAATCCGCTCATTCACATTCACAGTGATACGTTCCAGAATTTTCCAAACATATATGATTGTAAATCGTTCGAATCTGCGAAAATGTCAAACAAATCGGTTGAAAGACGAAGAAATAAATTACAACAATATAGCTAAGGCTTCCTAGTACTGATATGGTTCATTTCGTAGTCATCACATTATCATTTTGCATACTAGTACACTCCGCCGTCAAAAATTACCGCGGAAGAACATGGCTAACAGAAAAATCTGCAGCTGCATAAGTATTATTGGAGGAGTATTAAACGCTCAAGAACTAATTGCAAGTTCAAATTTATGAACGGTACCTGTGAAATTTGTACTTCAAAGAGCTTTTCTTATCCAAATGTTACAAATTGCCAAACGGAGGAATGTTTTTTCTACTAGTTTAAGTTTTAGATATTGCATCCATTCATAGGCTGTCTTTCGGAAATTAATTAAAGTTTCCCCGTCGTCAAACAATTTTTTTTCGAGTTTTTGCCGAAAAGCGTAATTTTGGGGCCAACTTTGCTAGACAAGCGTTCATAGCCGAAACAAGAAATGTTTCATTTCAACTTCATAATTTCTTTGAGAGAAATTAATATCTTCTGCGGTTACTTGGGAAACTTTAGAAGGAAAACTGGATTACTCTTATTAACTATGTAGTATTTTATCATGTTGCTGGATATAAAATGTTTGGAGTACAGTACGTAGATGTTACCGGTGACAGCAAAAACTGAGTATACTCTTTTGCTGCTAAAACCCACTTTTTTCTCTATTCCGGATCCTTAGGAAAACGAAGAAGCTTAAAATGTTTTATTGCCGTGCGTAAGACAGCCAAACAACAAACACCAGCCCATTGTAGCGGAAATAGTGGTATAAATGAATTAGGAATACCATTGATACTTGCGCAGCACCGACATTTTTCGCTCCACCTGACGTTATACGAGGAGATGCGCAGAACCATCTCATAATGGTCAAGCGATGAGTTAACCTGTTACCTTATTCAGCCATGTGTGCATCTATTAAGAACGGCGTGCTCCTCTCAGGTGCACAAAACCACTATCATTAATTTGACAGATCGATTTGGTCATAATGATCAATAAATCATATCAATGTGACAATACAAATGACAGCGTGTTCTTCCCAGGTGCACGAACCCATTATCATAATTTTGATGAATCGATTTGGTCATTCCGATGAATAAATCATGTCAGTGTGACGTCACTAATCACATTAAGTGCAATTCTCATCTGAAAGGTACTTGAATATTTAGTTTCATCGCCCAATAATAACTATATACATCGCAATACATTATCACAGTATGCTGTTATGTGCGGTACATTCCACCCTGTGGAATACCTGCGCCTCTCACATACGTGGTCCCCACAGAAGAACCTCGCAGACGCACGAGCGAAAACTAAATTATAGTCTTAGTGTCATGGGTCTCACTTACATTAGTTGTCTCTGTTTCCGAAGTCTCTGTTTGAAGAGTAGTGCCATACAACAACGCATTTGAGTCAGTACTGCTTTGAGGTGATCGCACTGGAAAACTTGCCTACGGCGTGCATATGTATAGAGTGCCTCTAGGATTATACGACTAAATGAAAAGTCCTTATTCGATTTAGCAGATTCACAGAGTACCAATCTTAACGCCAAGATATAAGCCACAGATGCACGGAGTGCAATTCTTATTGCGAAAATGCGAAAGCTGCTACGTCTATGACATATTATAAAAGAAGTTCGTTGAGATTGATAGTTTAATCAGATAATCATACGCGACTATGCTCACGAACAAAATGTCGTTAGGATAAAACGAGTACAAAACATCAGAAGCCATTTATAGATTCCCAGATCCATGAAGCAACTTCTTATCGCTAAAACAAAAGGGGAGAAGTCAAAAGGAACAAGGAAGAAGAAACACCTGTGCGGAGGGTCCCTTCCGTGGTCCACCACACTTAAGTACTCCGGTGCCCCGTGGATTGAGTAGCCCACCACCACTTGCAGAGGAGAGGGCTAGCATAAAGAACCTATACCTAGCTTAGTAATCTAACCGCATCAGATGTTCTGAAGTAATATACTGTACTTACAATAATTTTTTTACAGCATAAGTTTTCATACAACCAACAATTTTAGTAATTTTTGATGCAATGTGGATGTAAATAGAACAATTATTCTATGATATATTTCATGAATGTCAATTTGGGCGCAAATGCTTAACTTTTGAGGTATTTGTCTTTGAAGTTACCGTTGATTTTCTATGGGAGTTAATAATAATCGGAGACCCCATCGAAACCTAACCTAACCTAGGTTAGATTAATTTAGGTTCCTATGACCTTTTTTTTAATTGATTGATATTTCAGGATGCGACACAGGCTTCGGCAACTTGCTGGCTCAACGACTGGCCAACATGGGATTCAAGGTACGTACTGCTGATCAGCAATATTTTGTGGAGCAAAATGTATATTGCCCTCGTCCGGGAGGTTATGTTTTGTCGAATCTGTGTGTTTGTTCGTCGCCTAGGTAACTCGAAAAGTTATGGACGGTCCTTTACGAAATTAATAGGGACTTTTAGGCATGACAGGTACTGTTAGGCATGACAGGGACTGTTAGGCATGACAGGGACTGTTAGGCATGACAGGGACTGTTAGGCATGACAGGGACTGTTAGGCATGACAGGGACTGTTAGGCATGACAGGGACTGTTAGGCATGACAGGTACTGTTAGGCATGACAGGGACTGTTAGGCATGACAGGGACTGTTAGGCATGTTAGGAGAAACAGATGATTAACTTTTGGTGAAAATCTGTTCAACAGTTTGTATGTCAGATTATCACCAAAAGTTAATCATCTGTTAGTGTTAACATGCCTAATAATTCCTGTAAATTTTGTAACAATCCGTTAATAACTCTTTGAGTTATCCTGGTGACAGACAACAGAAAAAAAAATTAGACAGATAGCCACGCAAACACAACAAAAACATAACCTGTTTGGCGGAGGTAATTAACTACGTAACGTAAATACAATCAGAGTTGTAAAATACACTGCATGATGAAGAATACTAAGAAACTAAGAGGTAATGTATTATTTACTGAAATTCATTATATTGAAGTATTTTTTCAAGAATATTCTAGATTTAATGCTATTTTACAAGCATTCCATTAGTGTTGCCAGTCAGTGGTTCAAATTGCACCAGATTTGTAAAAAAGTAATGTATATATATAGAGGTTGTAATATTATATGCAAAGAAAACTTTACAAAGTTAAGTATTACGTATGTAGGGAGATTGAGTTTCTGGTCAAGTTAGTATTTACTCTAATACTAAAAGAAACGCTGCTTTTGAAGAAAATGTGTATTATTTTAAGGGGAACTCAACAGATCTTTCGCGACAAATGTGTAAAACTTATGGCGGAAAAATTTTCCTTTATGAAACAGCAGAACAATAATAAATTTCATTAACTTGCTCCCGGAGTATCAGTCACACCGAAGGATTAGCCTTCAGTGCATCTAAGTTTTTCTCTTGAAGCGAAAACTGCTCCGTCAAAGAAAGCCAGCAAGCAAGAAAAATCGCATCTCCTACCCGGTGCAACATTGTCGCTTGGAGTGGGCTTCGTTAACCATCTACTGAATTTATACGTCTTGAACATACAGCAAACAGCTAAGATATGTTGCAAACATCTTTATTGTTTCAGTTTCGAGAAGTGTTTCAGGCAAAAAATGCATTCAGATAAAGGGATAAGGATCGAACTTTCGCCATCTTCTGGAACCTAGTCATCGATCTGAATGAAAACACAACTTAATATAAAATCTACGTCGTGGCGTATTTTTCGCCTATCTTTTTCGTTTGACGCGTGACTCGAAACATATGAATATCTAAATAATTGCATAAACACACGACGGTCATTGTTTGTATTGATTGTCGCAATAATGGCCAGGTGTTCGCCGGTTGCCTGTTGCCAGAAGGGGACGGTGCGAAGGAGCTCGCCCAGAACAGCAAGATCAGCGTCATCAACCTGGACGTCACCAAACAGGAGGACATTGATGAGGCTGCAGCCAAAGTTAAGGAGCAACTCAAGACATTGGGTGAGTGTCTACTGATGATATTACAGCTGTCAACTTTCGACAGACTTGACTACCCCTCAGGGCAGAGTATGGGCCATAGGGTTAGGTGATATAGGGTGGCCCATCCTATGTTATGGGAGCAGCTCTCACCGGAGTACCCGATAGATTATTTTAGCCTTTTGCCTTACGTCTAACCTTCGGGCCCCCTGTGCTTCCCACCACCGTCATACCCCAATTGATGATACTTTATTATGTTCTTTCTTTCCTGACTTAGTTTTTGCATGCGCGTTGATCCTATCGGGGAAAACCTTCGTACTAAGGTTCCACATTTCTGTCGTTATATGTACTGTATGTTCCTCATTAATTTTCCTCTGTGCTAGGTAGCCTGTGCTTTGGAAACGGAGGCTTAGACAATTCATGAGATCATAATATGCAGAGACATTCCTTTTTCTACCTACAATCAGACAACTCGCGAAGGTGTGTTTATGATTTTTCTGCCGGGCTATAAGTCGACGTTCTTGTGTAATGTGACACTCGCCCCACAGGTGTCAAACTATGGGGTGTGGTGAACAACGCTGGAGTGGCCATTGTTGCGGAGGTGGAGCTCCTGAAGATGTCGCATTATCGCCAGATCTTGGAGGTGAACACCTTCGGTCCGGTGGCTGTGACCAAAGCCTTCCTGCCTCTTCTGAGGGACGCCGGTCAGGGCAGGATCGTCAATGTGGCTTCCGTTGCTGGTCAGTTTGCTCAACTCTTCGCTTGCTCTGCTTCTGTCGGGGCCACACTTGTCTGTCGCAAACTCAACTGGTGAGCGGACGTTCGTCTCGTACCTCGTCCCAATATACAGTGAGAATAGGTCGCATGATACCCATGAACGTCCGATCATAAGTTGAGCGTGCGCATGCCTAGTATGGCCAGAAAATTAATTTACCAATGATTGATGTATTGCGTACAGTTCTCACTCCCGTTTCTGTCTGCCTATTCAATGTTACACAAACTGTACTGATTTCAGTGCTCCAAGTTTTTACCAAAAAATGGTATTTTAAATCTAAGCATACTGATACATTTTCTGAACGGCTAAACTTTTAAAAATTTCATCTTTATATTGAAATATCCTGCATGCAATGCGATGAATTGAAGCGCTGGTTGGGTCGTTAGAAAAAAATATAAATGGCTCTTTATGCTACTGTTCGAGTACTTTAGCCTTGCCATTTGCATAGAGTGTTTAACTGAGTTAGTTCTATTTATTTTAAATTCAAAGACAAGCCTACCACACCTCTCATATCCAGTGTTGTCTACAAATATCAATGCAGAAGCTGCAATGCCTCGTATATAGGTAGCACTGAAAACGTTACAAAGATCGAATTGATCAAGGTTTAGGCGTATCCAGTAGAACAGGTTTGTCACTCGCAAAAGCTGCTCATTTTGCTCCTCGTCTTCATTGTGAATAAAATAACCATCCTCTCAGTAAGAAAGACTTCTCAGTCATAGAATTTTCTGCTCCACCCGAGCTGACTGCTCTTCAATCTCTCTACTTCCGTGGAGCAAAATCTAGCCTGAAGCATATGAGCTCGGCTGTACCTCTACAGTACACACGATGCACACCTGGCCTCTAGTCCTCTGACTGTACAGACGTCAACACCTGCACCCTCCAAACTTGCTCCATTCCGTTACATTTTAGACCTCCTACAACATCTCTACTCCCCACAAGATTAAGAATAAAGGAATTTTGTTTTAGTACGTTAGGTTATCCTAGATATTTTAAATTTCTGAAGACTGGAGGCCCTCTCGAAACGTTAGATTTTATTTGATGATTAGTCGACTTCATACTAATAATTTGAGTTAGTTTTGTGATGAGCAACATACACGTCCGTGACCGGTACCATCACTAGTATCCTATCATGACAACATGCATGTTTGTGCTCGTCACGGTCTCTGCTAGGTAATTAGTTGTTAGCGTGGGTATGTTGGTGATGGTGTCTGTACATCTTGCATTTGTGCCGAGGCCACTAAGCATTTTTAAAGTTGGTAGCATGAATGACGTACGAGCAGCTCATCCTCGCATCAAGTTGTGGGTGCGGTTGCAAAGTGTAGCCTCGGCATTATGAGGCCAGTATGGCAGTGATATGATGGGCGCCGGGGCGCATCAACCGAGGTTTGACTCTGGTCACATTCTTATGGGGAGCTGAGCTCACAAACCACTAGGCAACTCGGGCCAAAACGTGAATTTGCATTATCCTGACTAGTTCTTAAGAATACTTAGTAGGTGCTATCACCTGGTATCTAACTATAGTAGTTCTCAAGAATATTAAGTAGCTAGGTATTATGACGTAGTTATCTCACTTTTGCCCACAGGTCGGTACACTATGTACGGGTTCTCGGCCTACAGCATGAGCAAGCACGCCCTCGTCTCCTTCTCTGACGGCCTCAGGACCGAAATGAAGAACTGGAATATCTCCGTGCACACAATCGAGCCAGTTCTTTATGGGTATATCTACTTATCTGCAGTTATTGTTGAGTTTGGTTGAACTGCGTACAGTTCAATATTACCAGATCACTTCCGATTGTTTGCTTGCCTAATTTTTTTAATGCAATAACTCAAAAAGTTATGGACAGAATTTTATGAAATTTACACGAGTTGTTCGGTATATTACGAAGAGTAACTACTAATTTTTCGCGATGATCTGTTTGTTTGTTCGTTCGTTAGTAGTTGTATTTAATTTTAAGCTTGTTGGCACAATAACTCAGAAAGGTATGACTGGGTCTCTATGAAATTTTTAGGAGTTGTTTGTAATGTTAAGCGACAAATGGTTAAATTTTGGTGATGATCGGCTGGTCTGTTCGTGTGTTTAACTAATGTTTGTCAGAATGTTTGCTAGCAGCATAACTAAATAAGTTTAAAACATATCTTCAAGAAAATTGCTGAAGCTTTTAATACTCTTAAAAGTCACAAGTGATTATATTTTGTTATTGATAGAAAGAAAATCATAGTTTCAGGACCAATTTGAATTTTTTTTCCTTTGACTTGCTTGGCGGAGGTATGAGCTCTTAGAGCGCTCTAGCTCGTGGTCGTGATCTCTTTACTTCTGAGTCACGTTACCATTATCTGGCGTAACTGAAGAGCTATATCATCTATTTAATCTGACCGAGGTCTATCCAAGCAATAGCTATTGCTAAAAGCAATGGCAAGCTCAATATCACTGCCGAAAGTTAAGGTAGGCGTATACAAATCTAAAGACATCATCATTCCCTCGTACATGGCGCTGTGCCTCCACACTTAGAATTTGCTGTTCCATTCTGGTCGCCACATCTGTGTAAAGATATCGATAAAATGGAAAGAGTCCAACTCATAGCAACAAAAATGATACCTAGCCTGGAAACAAGCAATATGCATTTCACCTACAAGTACTGGGCCTGATCTCTCTCGAGCAAAGATGACTCTGGGAGCAACTAATAGAAATATTGTAGTATTTGAATGGCTTCAACGACGTGCCTACAACTGGACTTCCTGAGAGAGAAGTTTACGATCGTCTGCTAAGCAACGGTGAAAAACTCAAACATAAAGCTCGAAGAACAACCTTAAGCCAGCAGTTCTTTCTGTATTTAATAGTGAACATTTGAATAGACTCCCCTCTAACGTTGTCGGTGGGGAGGCAGTCAACGGGTTTAAGAATCATCTTGACAAATATTGGGGGAGACAGTCTCCACAGCGAAGAACGCCTTCTCCAGGGATCACACACTCTTAATGGCCAAAGTTTCAGAGGCCACCCCAATCCATTATCTTCTCTCTTCCACCCCTACTATGTATGTAGCTAGACGTCTCTAAGCTCCGCAGATCAGCGCCCACAAATAGTACTTGCTTGCATGCATGATTGTCTCTTTGGCTCATAATTGTTCTTCTTTTTTCCTCAGTCATCTATATCATACTGATATAATGGCAATAGCTCATAGAGGGCCGGGGCGTAAGTTCCGGTGTCTCTCTTGGAATGGCCCCGTCGGTCTGTCTACTGCTGCCAATCTGATCCCACCCCTTCTATCAAGGGGAGCAGTACTCAGTTGTTCAAAATATACCTCTTGTTTTTTCAACTTTTGAGTCTTAGTTCAGTAATTTTGACTTACAATAAGTCTTTGATAAGTGTACAATGTATATGTCGATCAGCCTCTTTCATGGTCAATAATTCTCTTCCGGTCAATCACCTGACATAATTTCAAGAAGAAAAGTTCATGTGTCTCTTCTTGGTCTTCGACCTCCTGCTTAGCGTCTTCGTAAATGCTGTGCCATACGATCTACCATTATTCTTGTGGCTATGTTTATGGTAACGTGCCTCAGAAGAGCAGAGATCGCACCCACGAATACGACTTGCG
This sequence comes from Parhyale hawaiensis, assembly GCA_001587735.2. NCBI lineage: Eukaryota > Metazoa > Arthropoda > Malacostraca > Amphipoda > Hyalidae > Parhyale > Parhyale hawaiensis. The sequence continues at coordinate 6,426,981 of LQNS02000303.1, forward strand.
CATTCTTTCTTACCGCTTTGCTTCGACATGTAGCTACTCTCTTGCACCTATAGCTTTTGTAGAAGATACAGTTCTGTTCAAATATTATCTTATCATCTGAGTTGCAACGACTTTGTTTCCTAGACTGACATTCATTGGCAGGATTTTTGGGTTTAAGGTGAATCTCGGTTAGCAATCACGATGGTAACTTTAATTTTCCCTCAACTATAACTGACCGGGAATTAGTCTAGAATTAGTATCACGACTATGTGCCATCCCCAGTAGTTGAAACTGTCGGTTATTCCAGACGTTGAAGATTCGGCTGAATCGTTCTTGGGGATTTGGTAAATCAGAAAAAATGGACAAAGTGCAGATAGATTGCCGCAGTGTCATGAATGATACACTGTTGTCGCTGACGGGTGTGTTGATAGCCTTTCAGTGATAGTTTTTCTTCTACTTCACGACATTCTGCTGATGACAGGCTACCTGAATAAGCAAAGATGAGAACTAATAGTCCCGTTCCATACAAGAGCCATCAGCAGTAGACCAAAGAGCATTTTCCCAGTGAGTCATGTGTGGCAAATGGGACCTATACAAGGCAGTGCTGTGGCAAGCATTTAGCATTTCAATTCATTAATTGGGTAAAATTTCCTTTGCCACCATGCAATAGTGCCATTATTACCTCCGCCAATGAGGCTATGTTTTGTCGTGTTTGTCTGTCTCTTTGTCACCAAGATTACTCAAAAAGTTAAAGAACGGATCGTTATGAAATTTACAGGGATTGTTAGGCATGCTAACAGTAACAGATGATTAACTTTCGGTGAAACTTCGTGCATCTGTTTGTTTGTTTGTCTGCCAGTTTTTGCTTAGCGCCATATCTAGAAAGTTATGAACAGATTTTCATGAAACTAACATGAGTTGTTTGGTATATTAGGAGGAGTAAATGACCTAATTTTTATGATGATCTGTTTGTTCGTTCGTGTGTTTGTCGCGGTGTTTGATGTTATGCTTGTTAACCCAATAACTCAAAGTAATGAATAGATCACTATGATATTTACAGGACTTGTTGGTAATACTAAAAGACGTAAATGATTAAATTTTATTGACGACCGGTTGGTCCGTTTATATGTTTGACTTATGTTTTTCATAATTTTTGTTAGCAACATAACTCAAAAAGTTATGAAAGGATCTTCATGAAAATTACAGAAACTGTTAAAACTATCGAAAGGCATAAATGATTTGATTTTAGTGTTGATACAAAGAATAATCATGGTTTCAGAACCAATTTGAATTTTTCGTTACCGCTGCCCTGCTTGGCGGAGGTATGCGCTCTCAGAGTGCTGTTTAGAAAATAATTGCACACGTTTGGGCTAAATACGCAAAGGGACGTCTTTGAAACATACTGTCGGCTCTTCGTTCAATTATCTCCAGTTTCAGAGCTGCAGGGAGCAAATACACACTCAGATGTCAGATTTCGAATATTCACAAAAATCGCGACCTTTTGACTTCTGTTGACCTAATTATGAACATAATTTTCATAATGTCCAATTCCCCTTATGGAGTGATTAAAGGCAAACATTTTGATGGGTCATTTGTTTCCTACGACCACCCAGTCCAGAGAGAGTTATGTCAATTTAGGTTCCCTCCACCCCGGAAAAACTGTAGCAATATTGGGAGTCACGCCCAACTTCAACGCCCCTGTAGGAATTGTATTGCGTCCCTATGTTGTCAATGGTAACATGGAAAAAGTGAAAATGTAGGTCACATTCTACCATTTACATGTACTTTCGTCAATTTGAGGGGGGAGCTGGGTGCAAGGTGAGGCTACTCAACCCACTGACTAGAAGGACCACAATTGGGGATTCTCTTCCGATGTACATTTGAAATTTACGTAAATAATATCTATATGCTTCAGTACATTGAGCTTAATGTTACCCCAGAACTAACATTGGACGCTCAGCGTTTGCTGAAGCCACCTACGCAAAACTGTGGGAGGAAGTCGATGCAGAAGTCAAAGAAGCCTACGGTAAAAATTACTACGATGCTCGGATTGCAGCGCAGGTTGCTAATGGGCGGAGGACGGCCCGCACAGGTGGTAAGCTGCACGAAGTCGTCGACGACATGGTGGACGCCATTGCCAGTGAACATCCCAAGGTACGTGGCAAGAGTGAATCAGTATCACTATACACAAAAGAGAAGAACTTCTGATAATGGACCCTGTATTTGAGGTGGAAGACTTGAATGGTGGCCCTTACTAAGATTCATTGCAACATGCATTTACATTGGCCTGCGATTGACTCGGGTTGAATATTTCTGGTAAACATATTCTGATGTTGATGTTGCAGCTTTGGCTAGTGCTCTTACCTCGTTTCAACCTACAGCGTTCACAGCTGCTGTATTTACAATGTTTCTACCGATAATCTTGGGCTGTCGGATAAGTTTCGGGGGGAGTTTAAGAGTACTATTGATTTCTACTACTAGACAATTGACTAGGGTTACGCTGTGTGTTTGCCGCCAAACATTGATAAATTTATTAAGTAAGTAGCTAATTACCTCCTCCAAAAACCTGACGATTTCGTCGAGGTTGTCTATCTAATTGCTTGTCTATCTGTCACCAAGATAACTCGAAAAGTTATTGACGAATCCTTACGAAATTTGCAGGGATTGTTGGGTATATTATACTATATACGAGAATATACACAACTCTCCCTGTAAGTTATAGGGGAAATAGATAAATAAGTAAGTAGCTAATTACCTCCTCCAAAAACCTTACTATTTCTTCGAGTTTGTCTATCTAATTGCTTGTCTATCTGTCACCAAGATAACTCGAAACGTTATGGACGAATCCTTACGAAATTTGCAGGGATTGTTGGGTATATTATACTGTATACGAGAATATACACAGCTCTCCCTGTAAATTATAGGGGAAATAGATGATAAACTTTTGGTGAATATCCGTTCCGCCGTCTGTTCGTTAGTATATCTATTTCTTTTCTCCTAATGACAGACGGTAAAAACATCTTATTGATGGATTTTAATGAAATTGACATGAGTTGTTAGGTATCTCACAAAGAGGGAATGACTAAATGTTCCTGACGATTTGTTGATTTATTTGCTTGTTTGCCTCTATGTTTGATTTTATGTTGTCAGCAAATGAACATAAAAATTTTGAGCGGAAGTTCACAAAATTTACAGGAATGTTTAGAAATGTTAATAGATATCAATGACCGAATTTTGGTGATGATAGGTTCGTTCTTTTGACTAATGTTTGTCAAACTGCTTGTCATATCATAACTCAGAAGTTACCAACGCATTAAAAAAAAAAAAAAATGACGGGAGCTGTATCACTATCAAACGGCAAAAATGACCAGATTTTGATGTTGATAAAAAAGAAATCAGTATCAGAACCTATTTGAATATTTTGTTAACGCTGCTTTACTTGGCGGAGGTATGCGTACTCAGAGTGCTTTATAGCTCACTACAAAAACCTCACGAATGTTATTGGTTACTTCTTATTTTAATTCTGAATGTATCTGTGTGAGACCCTCAACAATATATTTCCCGTTCGCCAGGTCCAGTACTGCCCCAGCGTGCCTGGCAAAATCATAGGGTACATCCTGCGCTTCTTGCCCTTCGAGGTCATCGACAAGTTCTGGAAGAAAGCTTACCGCGGACTGCGGCCCGCTAAATCCCCTCGGGCGATATAGGCCCGGGAAGGGTACCACGCAACGCATGCACTTCCCTGCAGTAAATGACTGAGTGGCGATTTGAAAAGCTCTGTGCACCTGTACTTTCCACTGAAATTTTTAGGATTAGTGCGTAGTTCTAGTAAAACCTCTTAACAACGTGGAGGCTGTGTTGCACCTTACGTTAAGCATAATGTTTTTGAAAAATTTGAAGGTCTACGATGTTAAGAAGTTTTGTGGAGGAGGAGTTTTTATGTGGAACAAAGAAGGTCTTTGGGTTGTTACGGTACCTAGCAATAGAGGAACTTTAACACGTTGGTTTTGAAATAACGAGTAGCTATGTCGTATTGCTGATGATGGTGTTTATTGATCCGTGTACGTAGTGTGCATACTGGTTACCTGTTTAGGATCTACTGAATTTAAAGATTGAAAGGCTAACAAATTAAGATCTTTAATACAGGCTATACCTCGGTGAAATTTACAACAATGCGCCTTCACCACCTGACGCTGTCGTCAAAGTGAACTTCTTAACGCGAAATAAAATTTTGTGACGTAGACTTTAATTTAGGAAACGATATACATATTCTTTTGAGTTCACATATACGTTTCTATTGTACATCTTCTGTATAATTAAAAACAAATGACAGTTGACACCAGCCAAACTGGAACAAGTACTCTAGGTGTTCTCTGTTTTGTATTTGATGATCAAATTGCAATAAAGTAAACTTTTCCTTTATGCAAGTATTACCCTTCAGTGTGCATGGCTATACCCGCAAGACGTACGCTCCTGCCATATCATCCCATTCGGTTGGGAGGTTTCCTCCGTCCAAAAATAGTTTATTGTTGATTGCGCTCCTGATGATTTTTTGGTCCACTCATCCTCTTCTTTTCTAGCTTGCTCTTTCCGTGTGCGTTGGTCTATATGGGAACCCTCGTGCATGGGTTCTATATTTTTTAGAGAAGCTACATGTTCCTTAATTTGCCCTTTACGAAACACCGGGTCGAATCGATCGGCAGGGCTTTGGTAAAGTGTTACCTAACTAACGGCCGTTGCCGGTTTGTAGGCGGTGACACTAGAGTTAAATCAAAATAAGCACTAGCTAGACTATACGCATTTGGAAAAATAATAAAAAAAAGAGTTCTTGCGAAAGCCCGTAGCAAAGCACAACGTTAGATATAACTAGAGCGAGGACATTGGAGCTCTTAAAAAAGAGCCATAGGAGCGGCTAAAAGGAGCACTTGTAGCGCTGTAAGTGTGCAATAGTAGCGATAGAAAAGAGCATCAGGAGCACTTATGGGAGGGTTTGCAGCTGTTACCGGAGCATTTAGAGCACTTAAGGAGCGTTTGGAGCTGTTACCGGAGCATTTAGAGCACTTAAGGAGCGTTTGGAGCTGTTACCGGAGCATTTAGAGCACTTTAAGGAGCGTTTGGAATAGTTGCTGGAGCGTTTGGGGGCAGTTATCGGAGCGATTCGTGCACCAAAGTATAATTTACACACCTATACATTGGAGTAAGAATTTAAACGAGGTTTTTGCTTTTGAAAATATTCTGGAAGGAGTCGGTACAAGAATTTTCTTGTAAAATTAAACTATACAGGATGTCGGAAAATTCAGTGCAAATATTTTAACCACAAGTAAAGTCATGATAGCCGCATCCTGTGGCATATTTTTTTGCCTGATTCAGATTTTTAAAAAGGTCACAGCGTTTTTAATTTTTATTCCAAAAAATTTGCGCTGTAAAAATTCAATTTTCAAGCGATTTTGATTAAATTTGGTAGCAAAGTAAATTTCTTGGTGCTCTATGCGCACATGTAAAATTGGAAAAAAGTATAAAATAACTGGGAAAATGACGTTCAAAATCAAATAGGCTACACAAATTGAGAGTAACGCTTGTGAAAAACGAGAAACCTATAATGAAAGCCTATCTCAAGACCTTTCAGATGATATAACGCATGATAAAACATAATCAGGTTAAGAGCATTTGGCTGGAGGAAAACTGATATAGGCTCACTGCAGATATTACGAGCACCCGCATGTGGCCCTGTCACTGCACCTGATAGGCATGGCTTAACGAATCAGAATCAAATGATTAGAAAACGACAGCCGAACTCTCGTCTAGGTACGTATTCTATTATTTCGTCACTTGATTGAGTAATCACGGCTTTGAAATCCTAATGAGGTTCACTGCATTTGCGACCGTGCCGCCAATATTCACAATAAATTAGTATTTGTAAATAAATGAAGATATGAGAAAAAGTTTCTAGAAAGAAATTATGTGAGTAATTTCACACGACAAAATTTAAACTTTTAAAGTTTACCGACCGCAACAAATTATTAGCTTCGAAGAAAGTTTTTCCGCTAAACGATTAGTTGCTTGTTGTTTCGTTTATGGACTTTATTGCGTTAAGAGTAACACCAACTTACTATAATACTGCCAACTGCCCAGTCATGCACCGTAAAACCCACTTACCGCATCACTGGGTCCGTCATGGCAACATGCGGGTGCGCGTCAATACTTGTGAACTTATATCAGTTTTCCTCTTGACAAATGCGCTTAATCTGATTATTTTTTGTCATGCATACATCATCTGAAAGGTCTTGGAATAGGCTTTCATCGTAGTTTTCTCGCTTTTCACGAGTGTGACTAGTAATTTGTGAAGCCTATTATGAATTTGAGCGCCATTTGCCCAGTTAATTTACACATTTTTCAAATTTTGACAGCACGTACGCATGAAGCATCAAAAGACTTACTTTGCTATCAATTTTAATCCAAATTAGTTGAAATTTGAATTTTTAGAGTGAATTTTTTTTCGAAATAAATATTATAAACGCTGCAACTTAAAAAAACTGAACTTTACCAAAAATAATTACACCACAGGATACGGCTATGATGACTTTACTTGTGGTTAAAATACTTACATTAAATTTTCCAACCCCCTGTATATTTAAAAAATCAATCACTGATCATACACGTCTCATTCATCTACCAATTATGCTATTTTATTCGTCTGTGTGTCATAGTATGGGGAACTGAAAATAAAATTACCCCACTCCCAAGAAGTTCCATACTTCAACTATTTTGCCACATTCAAACTGATATCAATCGTGTCAATGTGTACTGAATAGTGAATGTTGCTGTTGTCGTTTATGTATGCCTGAATCAAACTTGTTGATATTAATTGCACTTCAATGTATGGTTGACCACCTGCTAAAAATGCTCCAGCTATTTGAGACTGCTCCAACTTTGCGGGCAGTTAGAGTCATATGGAGTACTGAGGAGCACTTTGGAACCTTTATAGCGCTTGGAGCATTAAGAGTGCAAGTAGCATTTTGCGGATAAATGCTCCAATGCCTTAGCTCTAGATATAACACTCGATCAGCAATGAACATTCAGTCTCGAACAGACTTTGGCCCCAGAGGACGAACACACACCTCACTGGCACCAATAGAACCGCTTTTCCTTCGCAACAGCGGACATTAGTAAAAACAACTAGAACGCTTCGGTGGTGTAAGACCAGCGCCCGCGGTGGGAGCAAATTTCATCACCATCATTTTTTAATGGCCATTTAATCCTAGTTTTCTGGCATAGGTCACATCGAGTACAGCCCACAAGACTCCCTGCCAAAAATCATGAAGATAGCTCAACTTCTTCTACCTGTTTTTGGGTAGGGAGTAAATTTCATTGCCGTCATTTTTAAGGCCAGCTAATCCTATTTTTAGTTCTTTTATGCATGGGTAACATTGAGGACAGCCCACCAGACTCCCTCCCAAAAATCATGAGGATAGCTCAACTCCTCCCTGCTGCTGGGTTGTGAGCAAATTTCATCGCCTCATTTTTTATGGCCAGCTATTCCCATTTTATGGTACCTATAGGTTACATCGAGAGCAACTCACCAGACTCCCTGCAAAAAATTATGAACATTGCTAAACTTCTTCGACAACTTATTTGTTGGGCAGACAAATATACAAATAAATATAAATATAGATTGGGGTTAAGGATGACGCTTTTTCCCATTAGCCAACCCAAATGCTGTTAGGCTAACAAAATTTTGGGTAGGTTATTGAACTAGCCCCGGTAGTCGGCGTTCGTTACTTAGCGTCAATCTTTGATTGGCCTTACTTTGCGTCAATCATGAGCAGGAGAATGTCTGAATCAAATAAAAAAAATACCGTAATATGTTTAAATATGTTTTGCGAAGAGCACTGTGAACTGAATATGAAGTGTAAATAAGGCTTCACTTCAGAGAAGGTAAATTAAGGCGCTATACCGGTCTAGATTTTGCCTCTGGTGCTGTGAAAGTTTCTTGTTTAATTAGTATATGTTCTCTTTATTCATTTATGTGCTTTATGTGCTTATGGTATAAAATTTGCAATTTATGACAATTTTTCTGGAGAAAATTAAATACCTATAGGCTGCACAACTGTACTGTTCGTCGATGGGACTTCACTGATGAAGTCACTTTGTGGCGCCAGTTTCACGAAAGTCCTCCCGTTACGCTCTTTGCTTTCTGGTGCCTACTACGTATGTCCCGATTGACACCCGTTCACTACCCGCACGTTTTGTTATTGGTTGCCATCATCAGGGTCCACTATGCCAGTTTGGGGATGAGGCTCCGGAGGGGTCTTAGTCAGAGGGGGAAGAGAGTCAAAGAGAGGAAGAGAAGCGAGGAAACGTTAAGCCCCAAATGGGTTCAGCCAGAGACTGCTCACAGAAAAATAAGTCGGGTGACTAGAACACGAGAAATGGTCCGCACAGTTGACAGGAGGGATCAGCGATCTGTCTCACTCGGAACTTATAATTCACTAAGACGGAGCAGTGGCCAGAGCGTAGCTGGGAGAGGGTAGGTCGGATAGATCTAGGGAGTAGAGACTCCTCCGCACAGATGGGAGGGCATTGATGGCCCAGAACCCTACTGGGGGGATATGCAGCTGCTACAGTTGCAACAGCAGAGGTGTGTAATGCACTGAGGGCACTTTCATTGGAGAGTGTGCCTAATACGGCGAGGGCCAAAGGGGGCCGTTAATTATAGTGCCGTTGGCAGGATGAAGTACCCGCGATGCCCTGAGGAGATACTGTTTTGACAGCAACCCTAGACTGTCTCCAATTGGTAGGGTCGAGGTCTCATGGTGGAGGCGATGCGCCGAAGCCATGCGGTGTGATCAGGTGACTATGCGCAGGGCTGCATTCTGTACTACCTGCAGCTTACTCGTGGCGGTTCTAGAGACATTAGGGAACCAAACCGTGGCGACGTAAAGCATGACGCTTCTGATGAGGGCCCGATATGTCAATAGGAAAGTCTCTTTCTGTTGCCCCCTCCTAGCGCCGGCCAGCGCGGCAAGAATCCGCAGGCGGGAGCAGCATCTGTCGCTAACATAATTCGCGTGAGCAGCAAAAGGAAGGTGCGGGTCAAACACCACGCCCAAAATTTTTGGGTTGCACTTTCGGGTCCGGTCGGACGCACCCATCTTGATTGATGGGTCCGTCTTGGATTGGTGATAGTCTGACGTAAACATTGTGGAATGGGTGGGTCTTGGAGTGGGGAACGGCTAAGGCTCTCTCTCCATCCCACCTCTCGATTGTCGAAGCTTTGCCTGATAGGCTCGTCGCTGCCTCCGGGACGCGAGTAGCCGAGGATTTTAATCGCGGCCCTACTGGCCGTAGTGTTGCGTTTGTTTATCACGATTAAACTGTGACTTAAAATGTGACCACTGTCGTTTTCCCAATAAGCAAATTAAGACTAAGTTCTTGTCTGTAAGTAGCGAATTGACATCAGTCGGGTCATTTTTCTCTATAACCGTGAATGGTTTTCATTTTTGTCTGCCCTAAGCGCTCAAACATTAAAAATAACTACCTTAATAGATATATCGTATTTATTCATGGTATCATTTGTTCTTCAAACGTTTTTCCAAAATCCTAACATGGAGGAACTAACGATACTGTGGGGAAAATCCCATGTTGTAGATGGCCTCGTGACTGGCCACGCGCTGCACAGCCCTCAATGTCAACTGGGCTTCATGACAATGAAACGGGACGTGTTATCGTGCCTGGCTCATCCTATGTTATGGGGAAGCGCGGCTCTACAGTAGATGGACCCTGTAGTTTACCTTAGGGTGAATTCATACGTCCCTCATCGTAACGCCACGCTCACAGTTTATTTACACGTCCCTCATTGTAACTTGTTCACTCAAATTGATGGAAGAGGCGCGTTGATTTGATAGAAGCAGCTAGAATAGTCGACAAAATAGCTTTTTTATCGTCACTTTAACGATCAGAATCACTATACTCCTGTTAAACACAAGCGAACTAGATAACCTGAAAATTTTGTAAGAACATGGACGCCATCTTTGACTTGAAAGCCGGCTGATTGCTTTGTGTAGATTTCTTTTTTATCGGTTTATAATTTTCTGAAAATAGGCTATTCCTATCAAAATCAGGCTATAAGATTATGGGATTCGAATGTGACTTCAAACCGATGCGAAATATACGTAAGCGAAAATGTAAAGAAACGATATCATAACTGAACGCGTGGCGACTTTCATTTGAAAGAAGGGCACGTCTACGTGTGGACAGAGACAGAAAAAGTTGGCCTACAGCTCGTGTTCATTTTCGTGATTGAACGCGTTACGATGATTGACGAGTGAACTCGCCGATAAACGATAAAAAAAAGCATTATTGATTTTGTTCACAATCTGAGAACGCTATAGTGGATAAATTAAGTATTTATAGGTTCTGTTTACTGAACTTGAATGACGCAGCGCGTTCAAAAGGGTACACGCTTTATCTTTCAGTCTACTTCGTATCCTGCAGCTGCTTCTTTCAAATCAACGCGCCGCGTCCATCAGTTTGAGTGAGCGCATTACGATGATGGACATGTGAACACGGTCTTAGTTATCGCTAGGCCTCTGAGACGTCTTGTGCTTTCCTTTTACTTTCATACTCATACTGATGATATTTAATTCTGTTCTTCCTCTCTTTCTTGAACAGCTATTCCCATGCGCGTTGTTTCTGCGTGGAAACACCCTCGTGTGTGAGTTCCTAGCTTCTATCGACATACTGATATATGTCCCTTCTTTCTTCCCCCGTGAGATCGCTTTTGTTGAGGAAACAGAGGCATAAAGGATTAAACAAGACTCGTTCTTCATGTGACAATGATAAGCGAGGTTTGCCGCATGGCTGGCACAGTACGCTCACGAAACACAGTTGCAGATCTACTACGTCAGACTAGGCGCACGGCACCATTGGGGTAGCAGTTATCACTGTAATCTGTTGCCAGACTGCACGACCCTGTTGCACTTCGCAGTGCCGCTTTTTGTGACCTTGAAACCGACCGGCGTATGAAAAGCAACTTGATGGTCATTTGTTCGCGTAATGTTAAACAATGCTGTGAAAATACAAGGATATGGTGGGTGGCTACTTTGAAAAAAGGTCCTTTTTATGAAAGTACCCAATATCCTCTGCTGGCTCTGCAGAGTAGGAGTTATATTTTTAGTGCAATATACACCACGTGGCTCGGCGTCCCGACGGTCTCGGGTAGATTATGGAATGCTCCTCGGTTGTTGCCAGGGCTCGCACTGATTGGGATTTTTCCCAAGATCTTGGGCTTTCGACGATGGGCTCGGGATCTTGGGAATTTTCTTCCAAACTTGTCGAAATCTTGGGATTTTTACACCGTAATAAATATCCGTACATTTATTTCTTATTGTGAGCCTTTAACACTTCTACGGACTGTGACACTTCTTCACAGTGATAATAAAGGCTTAATGCATCTCATGTATAGCTAGAGGCACATTCGCTGAGTGCAGACAGCACACACAACCGCATTACATCTGGCAACGGAGTGTGGTGCGAGTACCTCACTCGATCTGTTTTCGCTCAGCCAATGTTTGGCTCACCCACTCAGGCATCCAGGACTGTGAGTGGTTGCTCTACGCAGCCCAAACAATACTTGATCAGATCAAAATATCAACATTTCTCAGCATGATGAGTCCTTTTAACATAAAATAATGCAAATACTCGGTAGAAAATTTGATAATAAGTAAGTAAAAACAATTTCTGGGGAAAACCCACAGTGCAGCTCTAGCTTCGTTCATCATACAGTTCTCGTTCTGTTGCGTTACCTATTTGTAGGGCTATATGCAGGTAACAGTAACACTTTGCACGTCAGTTGTTCAATTGATTTCGCCGTGTTGTGTGCTGGCAGCCTGGCACTCAGCGCTGTGGTAAACATATTTAATAGTGAATTGAATCCATCTTTATAAAAAATTCCCCATGAAAAAGCAAACTGAGTCGTACAACCAAGCAATTAAAGCTGATTAACTAACTGATCGTGAATTTGCAGACTGGCTTGAACACGACAAATAATATAAAGGGGCCGTTATTGTAAGGGCTGCAAATTCACATTAACAAAAAATGTGAAAAAGGCGGCACAACTGAATCACAAAGAATCGGCAAACCTTAAAACAAGCTTTGAAAGCGCTCAATCATCTGTGGATATCACTCAGTTTCTTTATAAAAAGCAAGCTGGGCGCTCAGAACGAGCAGCAAAGAGTGAATTGATTATTGTTGGATTCTTCGCCGAACATAATATACGTTTTTCCCTTGCTAACTACTTTGGCATCATGTGTAAAATAGCCTTCCCTGACAGTGAGATCGCCAACTGTAGGTCTGTAGCATTGACACAAACTAAAATTGCTCATATTATTCAAAATGAAATTGCATTTTAGGAAAAGTTAATTCCTAAATGGCATTTGTTAAAAGCAGAAATTTTCAGTGACACAAATTATGGGAGTAGTGGTGCGTTATTTTGACACTGATACAGAAGACGTAGTTTATGCGTTGCTGGATACAGTTGGAGAAAGAGATTAACAACTCTGTCGCTGTATTTGCAGACATTGATGAAAAGGAAATTCATGATTACAACGTCAGTATTTTATTTCTTCAATATTTTGTAATTATAGTAGACCTTGGGATTTTTTCTTTAATCTTGGGAAATTTTGGGGTAAGATCTTGGGATATTCTAAAAACCTCAGTGGGGGCACTGGTTGTTGCTGTGCTGGCGGCGGCCCTGCCTAGCGCTGAGTGGCGCTAAGTGGTGCTTCCGCCGCTTCACTGCGGAGTGGAGTGCGGCCTCAGTCTTCTACTACGAGTGGCTAGAGGTTGTGTTAGACATGCTTCAGTGGCCGGACAGAAACCGTTTCTTTGCTTCATTTGCCGGCATTTTCGCCGTAGTGTGTGTTTCCATCAGTTGCTGTTTGGTACTACAGATCGTCTCCGCTGTACTGCTGAGCTTGTTTCTTACAGACATTGCGCTCAAAATCTACGATGGATTCTTCCGTGAGAAGCTGTACATCAGAGGCAGTGAAAACAAAGCTGTCTTTGTAACAGGTAAGCTTGAAATTAAAGTATTTTGAGTTTGATGATTGGTAGCCCAACATGAGCATGTAAGAGAAATTGTGTTAGGTCTTCTTCGCGCAAGGCTTCATGCGGTCTATCTGTTTGTGTTGTTGACTGTCTTATTACTCCCTTTGGTTTTTCTCCATTGCAATAAGTTATGTTTGCGTTATCAACGATCTTACCTTCTCTTGATCTTCCGCTTCTTTCCTGACTTGCTGTGCCCTTACACGTTGATCCTGTGTGGGCACACCTTCATGCATAGGTTCTATGTTTGTCGTGGCACACTATATGTCCTTTCCTTTTCTTCTCATAGAACAGCTTTGCACTGATTTAGGGAGACTTAAACTATATGCCATTTACACGATGTAACTACTCCCTTGCGAAAACACGTTAAATATGTACATTTTTATTGTACACATGCAGCGATAGCATGATCTGTAATGGGTGTAGAAATACTCGCACTGCTTTCCAATACTTCGTTTTTCTTATGATTAAAAAAAATTTTGACTAGGCCTATGTGCTTTATTAACTCCTCAATAAATAATGCTTAATTCATATCTTTTTCTAGGATGCGACACAGGCTTCGGCAACTTGCTGGCTCAACGACTCGCCAACATGGAATTCCAGGTACCGTACCGACGAACAGGCTAGTTTTTCGTAGTGCTGAAGAGTACTATTGCTTGTGACATTTGGGCTCGATTACAGTAGTACATATATGTTTAATATCGTTTTAAGGATGAAATTGTTCGAGTTTTCAGGTGTTCGCCGGTTGCCTGTTGCCTGATGGCGACGGTGCCAAGGAGCTCGCCAAGGACAGCAAGATCAGCGTCATCAAGCTGGACGTCACCAAACAGGAGGACATTGATGAGGCTGTGGCCAAAGTTAAGGAGCAACTAAAAAAATTGGGTTAGTCATCTTTAGTGCCACTTTTAGTGATGGCGATGTGCAGGGAATTGTAAAGAAATTGTAAAATTTCAATTAATCATGACTTTTTAACACGTAACACTTTGATACCATGCGAAGTCTAGAACTGTTGGACCATCGACAATGACTTTCCTGCGTCTCAATGATGATGTAATTTTCATCCCTTTAACTCTTAGTGACACGAATGACCCAGTTAGACTATGTCCAGCTAGAACTATTTATATGGCCCCAAAATACTCAAGACTTCATTGATGTATTGCTGGTAGGAGACCATCTGCGTTAGAAAAATATTCATTTCTCACTCTCTGCAGCCAGTATATTATTAGCTAACATTTCTTATGAAGCAGTTGCTATCAACAGGTGTACAGCTGTGGGGTGTGGTCAACAATGCTGGAGTGGCTATGGGAACGGAAGTAGAATTCCTGAAGATGTCCCACTACCGCCGACAAATGGAAGTGAACGCATTCGGTGCCGTGGCGGTGACCAAAGCCTTCCTGCCGCTCCTGAGACAAGCGGGCGAAGGCAGGGTCGTCAATGTTGCCTCTATTGGAGGTAAGAAAGTAACGATATCGCGAGCAGATGAAACAGTCAGTTTGTACTATTTCTTGTAATGATAATCTGAGTACTGAATTTCTCTGGTTTCGTGGGCTACTGCTCGTTATGTGGCTATACTGAGTTTCGTAAGAGTTTGTCTGCTGCTCTAACGTGACGCAACTGTATCCACTAGGCACAAGCAGGGCCGTAGCCAAACTTTGAGTGTAAGGAGGTTACAGAATGTTTATAATCAAATGTTTATAGTTATCTAGCTGTGTCAGATAACTAATGACATTAAGTGTCAGGCTCCTTGTAGAATGCAGGTATTATTTCATCTGATCTTGCACCAAAATTCCAAAATCCTACAAGTAATTTTCAAGACTTAGGACTCAAAGGGGGGAGGGGTTACAGACACTGACAAGGGTTTTGACGAGAAGAAAAGCTTACTCTGGTCATGTAGATTTTATGAGTGAGTGACACACGCCAGTCAAAAAAAAAAAAAAAAAAACGAACTGCCACAGCTAATCGTCCGAACGTTTTGTTGAGCCTTCGTAAAGGCAGCTTTGAGTATACAAAAAACTGTTCGCCGTCGAGTTTGGTTTGCACAGCAGGAAGAGCTGGCGGGTTAAGTTTCTGACATTTAGTGAAATTCGAGGGAATTATAATTCAAACTTCAATGAACTTATACATATATACTTTTAAGTGGACACATCAACGCATTCGGATACGGAGATAAGGAAACTCGTTCTTTTGACTAACATATGACACTCGATCACTCCCTTCATAGAACTCAAGACTCGCTCCTAATGGTTGTGGAACAGTATACTGATCAAGCACTTTTTGTAATGCAAGGTTATTCTTCTGTATACTTGAGTTGGACAAATAATCAGCCAAACACCTAAAATATTCACTGACCACGGATGTGGTCTTCCTGTCGGTATATGAAAACCTTCGATGCCTTTAGGAATTAATTTATACTACGTTGAACTTCTTTTACATGAACTCCTAGTCACTACTCGTGCAAAACTTACTCTAGCGTTTTAGCAACAATGGTGGTGGAAAACGACTTTGGCTCTGTGACACACCATGCAGAAGTGTTCAATTATCCTTTAAGATATGGAGGTTATGAGATCCAGGCCGTTTCACATTACAGGGAAAAGCTGGACTCGTCAGAAAATATTACCTGTCGACCAGCCGTTGCGATCTCCACTGCAGTCCCGAGTTCTCTGCATGCGTTGATGAAGTGGTTGAGGTTTGCTGATGGAGGCCCTCAAATGATATTCTGCTTTATTGAGCTCACGGCGAAATTTTTAGATGAAATTGAACAAATCAGATGTAAATTCAACTGTGCAGTCACTTTAAGGGCACTGGTCCGGCAACTTTCACCACAATGCATTTCAACAAACGTCGGTCTCTTCCTGTGAGCTTCGAAGTCCAGAAAGAATAATTCCTTCTGCTGGAGGATTTGCTCTGCTTCTCAGCGTCAGTCGTTGTCCTTGATACAAAACATCCTGAAAAACCGAGGAGTTCAGCTTTTCTGGGCAACGGGAGTGCGTCCAAGCGAGCACCAACAATATGCCCTTTTTCAAATACAGTGAAGTTGTTCTTTTTAGTTAATTTGTAGTACCACCTACTGAAGAATTGTACAATACTGTATTATTTCAATCAAACCATCCACGATATAACAATCGCTCACAGTGAAATATGGATGAATATTCGTAATAAACTGGGGTCATTGCAAATATTTGAGTTACATTTCTACTTTTATAACATTTGGTCCAACCCTAGTATGTATATCATATGGATGTATCGTCTATTTCCCAGTCTATATGCGGTAAGGAAAAATGATATTGACTCTACAAGTGCAAAACTCCTTGATAAATGCCGTGCTTTTTCTTCTGAGGAGTGTTGAGCTGCCACCCCTGCAAAAAATCTCACTTGTTTAGCTACAGATTTTCAGATTGTCGTAAGATAGTTGAAGTGTATATTGCTTTGGCTTAAGAGACGGGTAATGTCATTCGGTAGCCCTAAAATAGCTATCGTTCTAAAGAATATTTTAATCGGTGATTTGTTTCTCCTGTTCAAGACACTTATAAATATTAATTTACACTGTGTAATCGACTTCCAATTAACACGATTGTTTCAACGCTTGCAGAATCAACACTCAGGTTTAAAAAATCACGATTTTTTCGCGTAATTAAGCTGGAAAAAATGCAACGCCTCGTGTTAATTTTTCAGATCTTCACGCGCTTTTAACTTTCATAACCGCGGTGGACATTCGTCATTCAGAAAATACCGGTACCTCGAGTGGAAATTATTCTTCATAGAGCACCCTGTACTATAGTGCTATTCAAGTTCTCATTACATTTGAATGCTGTACACAGGACGAATGAACCTGTTCTGCAGCACTGCCTACTGCATGAGCAAGTACGCACTCGTTTCGTTCTCTGACGGCCTCAGGTCCGAGATGAAGCCTTGGAACATCTCCGTACACACCATCGAACCCTTGGGCTACAGGTAGGCTCCGTACACACCATCGCACCCTTGGGCTACAGGTAGGCTCATGCTATTTATTTCTTTGCAGCTGTTGTAGTGGTGTTTG
This sequence comes from Parhyale hawaiensis, assembly GCA_001587735.2. NCBI lineage: Eukaryota > Metazoa > Arthropoda > Malacostraca > Amphipoda > Hyalidae > Parhyale > Parhyale hawaiensis. The sequence continues at coordinate 6,444,100 of LQNS02000303.1, forward strand.
CAACGTTAGTCAAACTTAAGTTTGAGATATAAGCTCCTGATTAAAAGTTTAAAACCACTTGAAAATCAAAAAATAACGTTTTAGTGATAAATAAATGAATTTCTTCGACTAGATATCAATAATTCCCAAAAGGTAAAAGATGGGAAAGACGAAACATATCTGTTGTAACAATTTATTAAAAAATGTACATTTTTATCAAATAATGAGTTTTTTCAGTTGATCAAAATTTTGAGACTAGGGTAATAAATGTTTAGTTCTAGGGTAATTTCTGGCATTTCGGATCAGTTACAGGCTTGCACTGGTGGTGTGAAACTGTCACTCTGCCAAAAGCAAGCAAACAATCCGAATTAGAACGAGGTTGAATCGTTGAACTGCAAAAACAAAGTTTGTCGCAGCGATTCATCGCACTTACAACAATAGGGCATGAAGAACAAAATTTGTCTGAAAAGTCTTTAGTTGTTTCCGCATCACAAAGTGGCCCTTTTACAGTTTGCTCGAGAGCACCAAGCATGGGACATTGAAAAAGTGTCTAAAGCTTTATTTTCTGACGGAAAAAGTTCAGTCTGGACGGCCCTGATGGCTTCCAACGGTACTGGTATGTCAAAGAAATGCATTCAGAAACGTTTTCCGATCGTCACAGCGGTGGAGGCTCGGTTATGGTGTGCGGTGCCTTTTCCTACCGGGGAGTAATGAAGCTCGAAGAGGTGCAGGGTCGTCAGACAGCTACTGGTTATGCCAGCATGTTACAAAGATCATATATGTCGACGAAGGGCCCTCGTTTGTGAAGTGATGAATGGTTTTTCAGCAGGATAATGCAGCAGTCCACACTGCCAGCCAGACTATGACCTTATTTCAAGAAAAAAGGGTCCCTGTTTTACGCCATCCAGCATGTTCACCTGGCTTGAACCTAGTAAAAAAATCTTTGGGGATGGAGGGCGAGAGATGTTTACTGAGACTGTAAACGAACTCCGTGATGCCATCTGGGCAACATTCCTCCAACCCTCATTTCTTGTATGCCACAAAGAATTTTTGAGGTTATCACTTCATTACTAACTTCAAACTCTGCTCACCTCAACGCCATTGTTGAAAGGTTAACTACGATTCCTGTTTGTGATCTTATAATATTGTACAACTGAAAAACTCTTTATTTGACAAAAATTTCCATTACTTAATAAATTGTTACAGCAGGTATTTTTCGTCTGTTTCACCTTTTACTTCTAGGAATTACTGATCCCTAGCCGAAGGAATTTATTTATCTATGAAATGTTTTTAATTTTTTGTTATACATTTTTAAGTGGTCTTAAACTTTTATCAGGAGTTTACTCAGTTTATAGAAGTACTTTAGCCGAATTAGCTCTCGAGTTGGCCATCTATCATACATGGCACGAAGAGAGTACAGTACTGTTATTTTATGCTATGGGGCCCGGCAACCCCAGGGGGTTCGTGTAGGTTACCTCAGCCATTAGCAAGGCCTTCGGGACGTCTCTCTTTTGTGCTCACTTTGCTTCCTCCCCGATTTCATACTCCTACTTGCTCGTGCTTTATCTGTTCTTCCTCTTCTTTCCCGACTTGCTGTTCCCATGCGCGTTGATCCTGTGTGGTGGGAACACCTTCGTGCATGGGTTCCCCGTTTCTCTTGGCATACTATATGTCCCTTGCTCTTTCCTCTGTGATATCGTTCTGCTCGGAAACGGAGGCTTAAACTTCCTATCTATGACATAACTATTGTTATTTCACCCTAAAAGATTAGCATAAATCTATTGCCTGAATTAAACAGAAATTTTTGTGTGAATAACACTATTTCAAATATCCAATAATGTGTATACAACCATTGTTATGAAAATGAAATGATGATTCTTATAAAAAGGTTTAATTCTGTTTGAAAGATGAGATTACTTTAAAACAGTTAACGACTTGAAAAATTTGGCCTACTACTAACATATCACTATGTGAGCTGCAACATTATGAATAAGAGACTTCAGACTATTTTCCTCCTTTGCCTTAACTTTAAGAGTGCTTCACAGTAACGTAAGATTTAGAAGCTAATAGTTTTCTCTGAAGCCTCCGTAACTTACTTGCTATCGTTCTACTAGAAAGCTTCTTGTCCCTAAAATTTAATTGCCTACTCTTAAGGTTAACACTCTTTCCTCGGCATCAGGACGAATATGACAAGTTCTGCTAACACCCGATCCGTACAATCGGCGGTGTGGGCCGAAGCAGACGAGGAAGTGAAGGAAGCTTACGGGAAGACTTTCTACGACGCAAGGACGGACGTGACAGACGCTCACCTCAGTAGAGGAACTCGACAGGGTCTGCACGAGGTGGTGGATGACATGGTGGACGCTGTCGCGTCTCAATATCCAAAGGTAATTACTTCAACCCTTAGAGGCTAACGTACGGTACCTCTTGGTACCATATATCTGTATTAAATTTACGAAAACAGTACTATTGCATTGTATAGTGAGATGTATGTGAAATTTTGCAAGAACATTCGTCGTTGTGCTCCTCTGCCAAAACTATATTGTCCCTTGAATCACACAAAAAAATAGACAGTCACATGAAATTGTTTCCACTCCTGCAGGTGCGGTACTGTCCTAGTGTGCCAGGGAAGATCATACCGTACATCTTCCACTTCATGCCGTTCGAAATTATTGACTGGTTCTGGTCGAAACAATACAGGGGCCTGCGACCTGCCAAAGCGCCTGCAGCCCTATAGGAGTCATTTTATCTACATTTATATGCATCTCTCTTACATAGCAGAAGGCTATCATGAGTTATATACCGTGGATTTCAGTGTCAAGTAAAACCACATGGTATTTTCAACATGCCCTTAGGAGTAGAGCCTGGCGGGCTTTTTCTCTGTCGGAATATATATGGGCCTCTCTTACCCAGGGGCTGTCTCGAAGGCCTTTTCCGTAGTAGTAAGCGTTTCAGCTGGAAGCAGTTCCTGTTGACGAAGTTATCAAGTAGAGTTAGGTAGGTTCTCTAATCCCTATATTTCCCCTTCTGCTCCGCGAGGAGAGCCGTCAAATGGTGGAAAGCAACCAATCCCATGGGGCTCCGAGCTGCTCCCGTGTGGGGGACCACGGAGGGGACTCTCCCTACGGGTGTTTTTTTTTTTGCCTTCTTCCCTCTTCTTTTTCGTCTTTTTCCCTGTGCAGCGGTGGCTCAGCGAACAGCCGTGCCGTGTAGGGTTGGAGATGCTCTTCGTTTTATTTTCTGCTAGTAGTAGCGCGCTGGCCACCGAAGACTGATAGAACTCATTCAACACGAAACCTACCGGCAGTAAAGCCAAGATAAAAATCACAAAAAAGTCAGCGAGACAGCCAGTTCGCATTGCTGCGCTAGTATTCCTAGTACTACTACTACTACTACTACTACTACTACTACTACTACTACTACTACTACTACTACTACTACTACTACTACTACTACTACTACTANTCACAAAAAAGTCAGCGAGACAGCCAGTTCGCATTGCTGCGCTAGTATTCCTAGTACTACTACTACTACTACTACTACTACTACTACTACTACTACTACTACTACTACTACTACTACTACTACTACTACTACTACTACTACTACTTTACTTTCCTTTCGGCGACCAAGTGCTGAGCAACATCATTTGTGAGAAAGTGAGTGAGGTGCGGGTGTGTATAATGCCGGTGCCGAACTGGACTTCCCATACTAACAACATGATGCCAGGATGGGCACTTGCATGTCGTTCATACCGCCGTATCTGTGCCACCGAGTTGAAATATATCTTCAGACGACGAGCGAGTTGCCCGTCCTCGCTTCCAGTTCTTCGTTCGAATGCATATGTGGCCTCTGCATTAGATGTATAGTCGGTGAATCTTGCTAATTGTTCTTAGACATTGTAGAACAGCGTGCTGAACAAAAATTTCTACAAAATTTCCTGGCTTGAAACTGGATAGTGGTAATTCCTCCCTTAAAGGAGGTTATAATTTTGTCGGGGTATGATTGTCTGTCGCGAAGATAACTCAGAAAGTTGTGGACGGATATTTATGTAATGTACTGGAAATGTTAGGTGTGTCAAGAGTGATCTGTTAGTCCGTTTGTTTGTCTTAATATTTGTACTTATGTATGTCAGAAATTCAGGACATAACTCAAAAAGGTATCGTCAAATCTTCATGAAATTTTCTGGAATTGTTAGAAATGTTAAAAGACACAAATGGCCAAAGTTTGGTGATGATCGTTTCTTTCGTTTCTTTTTTTTTTACTATATGTTTGTCTTAGTGTTTGTCAGCATATAACTCTAAACGTTATTGGGACGGATCTTCAAGAAAACTACAGGAACTGGTATTAATGTCGGGAGGCATAAATGACGAAATTTTGATGATTATTAAAACAGAAATCCTGGTTTCAACACCAGTTAAAATTTTTCTTTAACATTGCCTTGCTTTGTGGAGGTATGTGCTCTCGGAGTCACGGTTTCTCTACTTGTTTGTATAAAACTTTGATTATTGCAGAGTTTTTGCTTAAAATGAACTGATTGAGACTTTCGTTTTCATTCTTTGATTACTTCCCAAGGCTTAAGAAAATGACACTACGTACCGGTGCTTTTGTCGTTGCATTATAGGACGAGAACACTTAAATTCCTGAGTAAACAAGGCACCTGTGAAGCTCTGGCTGCGGAAGCACCGCCAGCCCAGGTAAGGTAGGGTTTCCGCAGGAAGTAAACTTTCGTTGCTTATCAGGATATCGCTATTGATGACTTCCAGAAAATTAAACAACGGCGCGAAGAGCGAATCAAGAGAATGTATTTCACTTTAGTTGAAACTGGTGAAGGTCAAATCTGATCGCCGAGTTCACGACTTTAGATTCGGTTTCATGTCTTAACCGTAAATGGGTCACGATTCTAACGACCGAAAACTGCATTCTCGGCAGTCTAAGTTCAGTGGGTTACGACTAGCGCGGACTTGATACAGGGTTGTGGGTCCAGCGCACAGGATTCATAGAACGGGCAGGTTACAGCTTCGTCCATTCCCTTATCTCGATACTACTCATCCAAGGGCACTAATCGAAGGCACCTATAGCCTTGCTGCTTACACTGTTTTTATTAATTTATCGCATAAAAATGAAGGAATTAAAGTCTGCTGCTGGTGTGAAGGCTTCAGAGCGATTGTGTGCTTATTACTCTTCGAACATGTATCTGTTTTGCTTTTAATAGGCAAAATGTTCCCAAAGGCCGTCCGAAAGCTTACACTCTTATTACAGTCCTAGTGGTTGAAATGGAGATCTACTCATTCGCCGTCCAGTATTGTGGACATTTATACATATTTTTGTGCTAAAATACTGCGTAAATAATACCATATTGGTTCGAAGATCCGTAGTTTAGTCTCTAGGTAGCCTTCTGCAGCAGCTCCTCTAAATTTACTATTCTCTTATTTTTTTATTATTTCTTGCTATCGAGTGTACAGTACATTCAGAACGTTCCAATGCCTTCTCTCATTCCCAATTTGAGATCAGGACCCATAAACTGGTCTGGGGTGGCGGCTCTGCACTTGATCCGTTAGTGCTGGTCACAAACACTGTGCAAGAAACGCTTTACGCATAACGGCGCACCGGCATTAGGTTAGATAGAACGGTCTATCCTTCGTTAATAGACAGCTCCAACCCCAGGCTACAACTTTTATTTAAACTCTAGTTGGGCTCTCTAGACGCATTCTTTCCATGCAACTTTTTTTTCTTCTTATTCTGCAAAATATTTTTTCCTTGTCCGTGCCAGTCTGCTGCTCGCGTGCGAGAGCTTCTCTTATTGCCCCGCGCCTTACTTACCTCTTTTTCGTTTTTCTTAATGGCAGTGAACTGTGCGGAGGAGGGCGACTAACGCCATCTATTGTCACGGCGGGGCGAGTTTAACTAAGCCCTATAGGCTTGGGTACTCCGGAGCTTCAGAGTAAAGCGTTAGTTCAATCACACTTGATCGTGTTGCAGGTGTCAGATGCAGCCCCCCCATTACGCATGACACGGCTGAAAACTCTATCTTACTGAACTACATTGTGCTCTCGACCGTACATCTTGAGTGATTTAGGGTTGGGCATGGAATTGTATCCACAAGAGCATAAACAAAGCACTTCATTAAAAGTGCCGAACAAGTCGAGCCTGTTGGGCTCAATGTAACTTATTCTCGCTTCGCCACTCAATTGCGCCCTTAAATTCTAAACCGCTGTCTTTGTATTTATAGTTTTTCTGTTCTGGAAACTTTTCCTGTTTCACATAAATATATTTGCCAGCCGCTGAAGAATTTATTTTCATGATTGCTTTTAACAGATGGGGAAAGAAGATACCAATGCTTTGTCGAAGGGTAATGGCCGCACTCTCTGCAGTTGATACTCTAAACTGAAGATTTTGTTGCACTGCAGCCGTGGCGGCACAGAGTGCACTGCATCGTTGAATAACAATTGCAAGCGTGCACCTCGGCTACGCTGGTAATTACTGAGCGCTGTGTTAAAATTGGCAGTGGGTAATGAATGGGCAAATAGCCAACACTGAGAAGCAATTTGGAGATCAATCGCACTTCCCCTCACCTGCCGCTGCTCGTGCGTAGCGACCAGGGCAATTGTTCGACTTAATTAAGGAAATCAAGCAATTCTTGCGTGTTCCCCCCATCGCGCTTCTAAGTAACAGCTAGCCAGCGTTTGTGCGTCTCCTTCTGCAGGCTGCTGACGAGTCGAGGAACGTGTGCTCGAGCTGCACCCTACCGGTTCTATCCAGTTACTGTAGGCGTGATTGATTCACCAATTTCATGCCAGCTTATCTCTTACGAGTACTTGTCTCAATTTCTCCGGAACGGAGGCCTGGAGCTTTCAAATATCGGTTTTTCTCTAGTGTCTGGTAGTAGTCGCTGTCTGGAATATAAAAAAAAAATACTTGTGGCCGCTCTTTCACCAAATGACAGCAGAAAATTATTGTTTCAACGAACCCCCCGTTTTCTTCTGTCCTATTCATGGCCACCTTCATCAATAATCTTTTCTCTTCCGCCCCAATTAGCTTGACGTCTCTAAGCTCCGCAGATCAACAGTAATAAATCGCGCTTGCATGACCGTCTTTTTGGCTGAAGTTTCCCCTCTTTCTTCATTTGGCAATTGCTTATAGAGAGCAGGCTTCTCTCTGGGGATGGGACTCTTGGTCCACACACACTGCCACCTATCTAAGCTAATACTGCTAGAAGCGTAATACATCTCAACGCCTTCACTACAGGCAGCCTGACGTTTCATAAAAAAATGGAACTCATTGCTTTGAATTCCCTGCATACAAGTACCTATCCTGAAATTACGATCTCTAGGTTACCTCCGATTAACGTTGTCAGTTTTCTTCGCTATGGCAAAGTTAAGGTAAAGAAAGCATGACGAGTGTTATTGATGGTAAAGGGCCGGATCGGCAGGTCAATACGTGGAAACTGTGGTACTGCGAAATAACAGAAGTTGAAAACATTCTCAGAGTCAAAATTTACAGAAGAGAATTGAATTCAAAAGGAATAATTTCAGGGAGCTGGGTTTTATGCATACTAAAACTTTTGCACGAACTACATGCACGCAACATCAGGTTGAGAATTTTCGCGAATTGAACTTGAGAGTATGTTGGTTTTTTTTTTTTTTGCTAAGAGCATATTTGTCTGGAAATATATACCTACACTAGGCAGAATTTATTATTGAAAAAATAAGTTTGTTCATACATACAAATCATGTATACTTTTAAACAAATAAATACACGATGCGTCCCTCAGCATCATTTGTTATACTATAACGTGTGGTAGCAGAAATTGCTACCATTTTTGTTTTAAGATGTTCCATTATTACTATCAATGACGTCTTATTATGTGTCTCAATTCACTAACTGAGCAAATAATTGTGTCTATATAAACACTTTATGTGAAAAGAAATCAACAGTGTTGGCACATATCTATAAACTGATAACTGCTGCTGTACGCGATGTTACAGTGTTGCGCAGTACGGCTGACACGCCGTGAGATGTTTCCCATAATGTTGGGATTTTTCCCTCAGGGGACAGAGGATGGGCCATAGGGTTAACTTTCCCCATCCTATGGTAAGGAAAGTAGCGCCCTAAGGGGAACCCAAAGGGTACGTGTGGACTTTGGGACGTCTACTCTTCGTGTCCCCTTTGCTTCCTTTCATTTTCGTAATCTTACTGATTATACTCTATTCTATCTTCCTCTTCTTTCCCGATTTTCTATTTCCATGCAAGTTAATCCTATGTTGGAACACCTTCGTACATGGGCTCCACATTTCACTGAGAATTATACCAGTTTGCGCGTGTCTTCGTAATTCAATTTCAGTTTGATCATTAAATATTGAAATTCGACATCCATTTATGTTGTAACCATTTCAGAGGACCACTTATTCTTCAGTCAAATCACTTTTTCATAACTTGGGCACCCGGAGTCAAGCCAACTTCGGAAGAAGTAAATTGTTTTGGTCTTTAAAGGTGGTGTGGAGAAAATAAAACGTCTTGCGCGACAAATGTTGCTCCGTGTAAACAGCCTTTACAGCTGCGCAAATTCGCCTTGCGTGTTGGTGCTTAACTACAATTCTTATTGCGCCCTTGTACATGCATCGAAGACGAAGAAGAGAGGTTCAGAACTTCAGTAGCGAGGTAGGGCTTGTCTAGTGAGGTGTGTGGGTAGTCTGGTGCAGCCAACACGCTCACCACACGTGGTGCCAGCGGCGCTCGGTGGCACCTTGGCACCACCAGCGCCGTTTCTTGGTGTCAGTAGCGTGCAATTTTATAAAGAAAAGATGCCTTACTGGCCATACGATGGCCTTGTAGTAACCACTGCGCGCCGGTGCCAGATACATATCGTGCTATTATTTTTATTGCGCTTCAAGACCAGGAAGTTGAGCTGGGGCTTTAATTTGCAGGAGGGAAAATAGCAAACGAGTTTACATGTATTTACGTAATACGGAGAGCTCTTGTTTACATTGGGTGCGTGAGCCTGCTATTGGTTGATGCCGAAGCGAGGCGTTACCTCGGAATTTTTACTGTAAGTGCTGTTGCTTTGCAGAATTTGCTGACAGTTTCACCGCCTGCAATCCAAAGGTTGTGAGAGTGCCTTTCGATCCTCTCTTTATTGATTATATAATAAGTAGACAGTCCGCGCTGTCAAATATGACAGCATGGAATTTGAGATGACCCTTCTTCATTGATCATACTTTCGTTACTAGCATGCTTCTGAGAATACGCTATAATAGCCAACTCAGTTTGTCATAAGAGATTGGTACTCTTTGTTTCAATCATCTGAGCAACACACTCTTTCGTAAGCTTACCTTATATAACGTGCAATAAAATAAGTTTACCCCAGCAGCAAGCACTGAAGCATATCGCTGAATTTAGTTGAAAACCCCGCCGCGTATCCAGTATACACTAAGATAGAACTTCAGTACAGAGAAATTTTTGCGCTTCATCGAAAGTTGTTTCGTCATAGGAAGAAATCAAGATGGAGAAGATAAGTTTCCCGTCTATTGCACGGTGCAAAATCGCTTCTCCTTTGCTTCGTTGATCATCCACTCAATTTGTACGTCGTGCACTGATAGCAGATATATTTGCGATACATAGAGAAAGCTAGAGAGCACTCTTAGAGCGCATACCTCCGCCAAACAAGGCAACGGTAACGAAAAGTTCCAGTCGGGTCTGAAACCATGATTTTCTTTTTATCACCACCAGAATCTAATCATTTGTGCGTTCTAATGGTATTAACAATTCTTGCAATTTTCATGAAGGTCCGTTCTTAACATTTTGAGCTATGCTGGTAGCTAATATTATGACAAACATAAGTCAAAAACACACAAACAGATCAACCGGTCATCACCGTAATATAATCATTTATGTCTTTTAACATTACTAACAGCTCCCGTAAATTTCATCAAGATCCATTCAAAATTTTTTGAGTTATCAAACATAGCGACGAACCAACGAACGAACAAATAGATCATCACCAAAATTTTGTCATTAGTCTTTGTAATATACCGAAAAACTCATGTAAATTTCACGAAAACCCGTCGATAACTTTTTGAGTTATGGCCTTGAGGGAAAAAATAGGCAGACAAACAAACACAGATGGACGGATTTTCACCAAAAGTTAATTATCTGTTACTGTTAACATACCTAACAACCCCTGTAAATTTCACAAAGATTCGTTCATGTGTTTTTGAATAATCTTGGTGACAGATAAATAGACAGACAAACAAACACGATAAAAACATAACCTCCTTGGCGGAGGGAATAAAAACAAACTCCTTGGCAGCGCTAAAAAGACGCTATAAATATCTTCCTTGTTTGGATTTCACCGTCGGTTGAGCAAGAACTGCTTTCAAGTTAACGGGTAAAAATTGCGTATCATCGTACGTCAGAATGATGTCACGAAATCGCACATCAAAATAGCGTAGCATCGAGGACGGAGTTTATCAACCAAATAATAGCAGCACCTCCTCATTCAGCTGTAAGAAAATAGCTTAGAGCTTAAAATCATAGACTCCCTCTATAGTCATAAACTTGAGCCACCTCTTAATAAGACAGCCCGTTCTTATCCACTACTGCTTATGACAAGATGAAAATTTTATGCCTCTATTTTCCGTTAATGTAACCAGCAATTTTATTCGTCAGTGTGTCTGTGTTTGATTAGTTTATTTTGAACGGTGATTAGTTTCATATGTGACGTTATATGCTCCAATGTTTTATTAGTCGTATTCATATTTCCAGATTTGAACTGATGATAGAGCTGGACTCCGAAACAACTTGAATTACATGATGTTATTAACCCTTTTGTTTGCTTTTAAATTTTGAATCAACTTGCGATTGAAGCATAATACACGATTTCTGCACGTCAAAGATTTCGAAAAATCAAACAAGATGCAACATTTAAAATTAAAATTGGTTAATAGTATTGATACGTCAAGTGTCTTCTTATCAGCATCACGGGTCCTCTGGCAAACCAGAGCACTGTGGCGCCCACAACTCAAAGGAATGCAATGTACTTTGTTGATAGCGACGAACTTGAAGTGATGTTCTGGGCAGAAGAGTTACGGAAAGGTGAAGGAAAGTCAACTTGACCGCACCCCCGATTGGGAGACCTACATACACTGGATCGTGCTGCAGATATCGGCCAACTAGCCCCAAAGAAGCGTATGGCTGCATTCGACCACTGATCATCAAGAGCTATGGGACCATCTTATGTAACGACCCGTGCCCCCGACCCTACCAATTTCTGGGATAGGTCAGTGTCCCCGCAGCTGCTGTGTGAACATTAAATGCTGAGTAAGCACATCAAGCGCCGTACTACTTCGCTTGCCTGAGTAGTGTCGACCTCGCAACGTTCGGTGTCATGACTCATGAGCTCACCCTTCTTGACTGCCGTTACTGCGTCGATGAATCAAACCCAATTCCGACTCCTGCTTCGACGCATCATCCCCTAAGTATGTGTAACTGCTGCCTGCTTCGGCTCTGACATTTTCTTAACAAAAGAGACCCATTTTCACCAGGTCCGACTCCAGGGTCTAGCAAATTTGCGAATCGACGCTGACCCGTTTTCCAAACATGCCCGAATTCTACTCTGCAACCCTACTAGGCGCTGACTGCGAAGTCAGTTTGAGAGTAGAGATGGTGAACCATTTGGATGGGTTTAGGCCCCAGCTCTGACTTCGCCCAATTCCGGTTTCCCGAGCCTCGCCCTTCCCCCCCCTAAATTCCCGCTACACCGTATGTTACATTGGCCTTAGCAAACAATGTTGGGTTGCACAAGGCGTCAGAGGCGAAAACGGTGCAAGTGGTTGCTCTACACTCTACTAATGACGTATAATGTTTGATACGACTTGCACTGAAAGCTGAAGAATAAACAAAAATTATCATCAGGCACCCGGTGCGGATGAGCGCCCATAAGGCCCAAGTAGTAAAATGGCCCTGGGTATCTGGAGGTGCTGGCAGTTGCGTAGATGTAAATATTGCTGTTTTTCCTTTAGCACTAAAATATTCGTTACGTGCCTGCATTTTTTTATAGATGTGTAGCCGAGTTTGAGTTTTCTGTTTTAGCTGTGTTTGGTTTGATTAATGGAAAATATAATAATTTTAAGGAATAACGTGAACGCTTTTGGTATCACTATGAGTAGCAATAACTATTGGAACCTGTGAAGTTTCTTTTTGTTTATAAGTTTAAAATATACCGTAATTACTGTTTTATACTTGCGTCGTATTACGTATGGATATAATTCAATCCCGATTACTCTTTCAACATTCATTACATTGCGCATAAAACTTCGCAGGCGGCAATGCCAATGCGTGAGAGGCCGAAGTCCACTGCATTTCTGCAACTTGCCAATTCCACCCAAATCGTGCCAACGTAAAGAAAAACGAAGCTAGTGGCCAACACCAAGAGCAATCAGTTTAGTAGTATATCTCTTAAGTCCTTTCTCCTCCCACCGTCCCGTTTGTGAGAAAAATCCGCGCTGGCGGTAGTGGGAGTCTCAATGTTAATCACTAACGGGCCGTGGAAGAGACGCTGGGCTGGCGGCAGTTTTGTAATGTTTTGGTAATAACCAAACATGTTACTGATCTGAAAACATTTCAATCAACATTTAGACGTTTAGCCTTTGATGACTGTTCATCAGCAGTGTAAAAAGTAAAATTGAAATAAAATAATTATACTTTCTAGCCGTGCTAATGTTATGGCGTGTTATGTCGTAGATTGAAATATATATCTAAAATTACTTCAGCATTAATGCGTCTAATTCGTAAAATAAAAAGTAAGGCAGAAAATTGCTAAACGTAAAATCATCTTATTAAGATTCGAGAAGTTATCATTGAATAAAAACAATGTTTCGGAACAACAGTCCATCTTCAGCAGGATTCTGTTACAAAAATAAGCGAGGAAATTAAACTGCAGCAAATCAAAATTCAATTTCTAGTAACTAACTCTAGAAACGAAACTGTTCTATAAGCGTATGAAATTACGCGAATAGAGTAAGAATAAAAAAAAAAAAAATTGCTCGGTAGGCCGGATTTTCTACCGCGCAATTTATTTATTTATTTATTTTTTTTTTGCTCCTACTCTATTTGTTCTTTAATTTCAGACGCTTTTAAAACAGTTTGGTTCTCAGTGTTAGTTATTAGAAATTGAGCTTTGATTCGCTACAGTTTAATTTTCTCGCTAATTTTTGTACCACAATCGTGCTGAAGATGGACTGTTGTTCCGAAACGTTCAGTTTTTTCAATGATAACTTCTTGAATCTTAATAAAATAACTTTACGCTTAGCAATTTTCTGCCTTTATATATATATATGCAATTGTAACGCCACTTTGTGAAGCGAGATACCTCCTCAAAATATAAATAAATAATCAAATGGAGAAAATAATAAACATAGCAATTAATAAATTTTTAAAATGATAAACTGATAAACATATCAATCAAATTAACCTATTTCATTCTTGTTCTGCCGTGGATGTTAAATGAAACGCAATGTGAAAGGAAACGATTTATTTTACAGAGAAACAGTATAAAATGCAAGGAAGAGAGCAACGAAAACTCATTTCGAAATTTGCAAGACTATCACACAACTACATACAAGCTTATATTCGCTTGGCAACACCGTAGAGATTAGATAAGCGACACATTTTGAAACGATCAAAACAAGTACAATGTGATCGAAATAATTAATTCAAACTCAATTAATTCAAATTCAACACCCTCTCGCGAAACACTGATACCTGGCAAATGGAATTCATAGTTAGAGGTGTTTGTCGCTTTAATTGGTGTCCTGGTTAAAACACAATTGACGCTCAATTTACTGTAAAACAGAGATTTAGTAAAAGAAGATAATGGTACAAGTGCAGCAATTAAAGACATTTTTTCAAAGAAAATATATTGCGTAGTATTAATGTACCGTAGTATTAATAGTGTAATGCACGCTTCCTAAGGAGAAGAATGGTACAATATTACGTCATCACGTGTACTAAACTCGTCTAATCTGTTGTAGACAGAATACAGGCCCATTCCGGCCACAAGCACGACGTACGTGTTGCCACGTACGTGTTGCATTGGACAAATGTCGGTGGAGAAAATATAGGGACATTCCCTTAGAGGGAGCGCAAGCCCATTTCCAGAGTGGGGGGAGGACCGAGGGGTTCAAAGGTGAATCCCGTCAAGAGGAAGATTACAGGCGCGCTCCATGAGGGGAGACGCGCAATCTTAATTCTATTAATATCTTCCTGAAACTGACTGCCTCTTACTTCAACAAGACCTAAGTTACAAACCTTCAAGTCCTCCCCAAACATTATGTCGTCATATCGTATTTCAGATTCTGAAGATCGGTCCTCTTAGCTCAGCCTAACCAACTAAACTCTCGGATTATTGGCTTAAAGGACAGGGTACTCTCTCCTCCCAGTACTGTCAACTAGACCAATGAAAACTCTTACTTCAGACAAAATGTTCTAACTCCACAGCTTATAAATAAGAAAATTGTACACTCATTTCTGAAGAATATCAGCGACTTTTAACGCATTTTTACGGTTGCTCTACTCGGCATGCACGGCCTCTCCAACTATAACACTTATTTATTCTTCCCTCATCTCACGAAAACCTTATCCTCTCTGGCGGGCGAGTCCCTCTATCTATTATACACACAGCTGCTATACTGCCACGTTTACCCATTATTTTCGCTGTCACAGCTTCTCGTAAAACTCCAATAGCTGAGAACGACGTACATGAGCTCACTTCTAAAAATTACCGTTAAAGTCTTGTTTGAAATAATTTAAAAAGCGATCAGTTACTACACTCAAGATTTGAAACATATTTTCATAATAAAAGCTATGTATAAAATTTATCTTTGTTGGTGACGCGACAATATTAATGAACCGGAATGATCAATAAGAACCTAATAGCTATATAATCCGAAGGTCAATAAATTAATTATAATGGAAGATTATCGTAGCACAACGCTGGTTACCATTCAAAATACTTGTTAATATATTGGTTATCTCACGGAAAGCTATTTTCAAAGGAAATACGACTGCATATTATTGAGGTTGGTTTCCAGTTTATTATTGGACAGCCATTCGTACGTCACGTACGAATTTGCAGAGCTAGTGGAAGTTTAACTATCCGCTCCTTTCCGGTAAGAGAACACGCTGACAAATGCGTTTATTCTGTTCACGGGAGTGCAGACAAAAGGGAGAGAGAGCGTGCAGACAAATGTACTTCATTTAATTCATGAGCACGCTTACTGCGTCTCTGTTATTAAGTTCAAGGACGTGCTATTAAATGCGTTGCATTTAGTTTATTGAGCATTCAATTGCTGTAAAAGCATAAATTAATATATACTTACAGACATCGCTCAATAGGCTTCAACAGAGGAGGGCAAGAGCGCAAACCAATGCGTAAATTGTGCTCCATATAAAACATTTGCTTTTTGCGCTAAATTCTGAATAATTGCGCTTGCACTCCGCACATTTTTTTGGGTCCGCAGAAGCGCAATTTTTTTTTTCTTTTTTTTTCAATTTTACGGCTGTTAAAACTTGAGTCGTTTACGACACGTTGTGGCTATCTTGTCAAATCCCAGGATGAATTTCTTCGTCTCAGCATGAAGTAACGCATCAATTATATAATAAATGTCATACTGTATGATTATTATTTCAAAAACTCAAGCATAAAGCTCGAAGAACGACCTTAAGTCAGCAGTTCTTTCCGTATTTCATAGTCAGCATTTGGAATAGACTTCCTTCCGATGTTGTTAGTGCGGAGTCAGTAAAC
>LQNS02000303.1:6459912-6474696 GCA_001587735.2 Parhyale hawaiensis
AGTCTATAGCAGTGGCGGCTGCTGCTGCAATTCACGTAGGTCAGCTGATCTTAATATGGATGTTGTCTCACTTAGTCTCAGTCTCATCTCACCCCCCCCCCCTTTTTTTCTCTTTTCTCCTGCCCCTATATCCTACTAACATAATGGCAATAGCTCATAGAGTGCCGGGGCTTATGTTCCGGTGTCTCTTTGGGAATGGGCCTATTGGTTCGTCTACTGCCACCTATCTAATCTATCTATTATAATCGAAATGTTACACAGGTATTGCTTCTTAAAATATGTAAGTCACATAGTTCGTGAATTCATTAAGAATAGTAGGTTCTAGTTTTATGTACATAAAGAAACAATAATTCATCGCCTGTAAAAGAGCTTTTATTTATATGGAACCTAATCATACTGGCATCTTTTGGTGCGGCATATTAGTAGCTGATGCAGTAGCTAGCTAGCAGGTTGTCGTTACACAGTTAATATGTGCATACGTTTTGGGCTTACTTTAGTAAAGACTCCACTAAGATGATATTTACACATTTTTGTTAGTATTAGTTTCCGTAGAGCTGCACTCGAGGGGCGAAACACGACAATTTATTCATTTTACATTGAGGCATTCCTATAAATTTTTGTTAATTTCGTGAGGATCCATCACAAACTTTTGAGTCCTAATATTGAAAAAAAAATCGCTTTTGCGAACCCAAAAAATATGCGGAGAACAAGGGCAATTGCGCAATTATTCAAAATTTAGGGCAAAATAAACAATGACGCAGATAAACGACGGTAAACATATAATCTCCGAGTCGGAGGCATGCATGAGCACGACCTTTCATATGCATCTTGTTAAGGTCACATTAGTCTCAATAAGAACAGCAAGCGATGGCCAGACTATATACAATATACAACGGGATTGTGTCTACATACTGTAGCTTCTGTTTTTCTCATTTAGTACCTCGCACTGCTAATTAATTTGGTACCTGGATTTTATACTACATATTGTACTTTTTTCAGTTATAGAAGATAGATTTAGATCCACGTTTACACGTAAGTTCATGTGTGCTGAAACTATGACTGATGGCAGGTTCGTGTTTATGACTAGACTAGGTAGAGTACACGTGGCATCAAATATGGCAGCGAGGAATGCGTGGTGGCACGTAATTAACCTACTTTATGAAGGATGCACAATAACGGCCAGCTTCAGTTTTCATACGAGATGAGTATTCAATTTCAGTTAATTTGAGCACCACAATCCTTCCTACCCTGAAATGACATGCGAAAAATATGAGTTTTTTTAGCTAACAGTCAAGCATTCTTCTATTTAAATTTCCGTGTATCATGTACACACAATGATACAGCATCTATTTATCGAAATTTTTACGCTCAAATGTCGTGAGCCTGTTGCTTTTCCTGTTAAATGCTCAGCAACTTTCCTAGATTTTGCTGTCTCCAAAACCTGAAGGGTTGGATTCAAATGAAGCTACTACAAGTCTTGAGTGTATTTCGTTATATTACAAAGGACAACATAAGGAGACCAAAGTTAAGGCTCCACCAAGGCCACAAAGCGGCAGCCGACTGAAAATACGAACCGCCGAGGGCAGCAGCTTTTTACGTTGCGCCTGTATCTCTAGGACTGCCTCACAATTAGGACAACCTAGAAATTCAGGCCATATTTACCCCTCCCCAGCATGTTCCAACCCAATAGATATCCTTCCCTCAGAAGGACTGCTGAAAAGTCCTAGCCCTGTAGAGGTTCGCCCAACCTCATAGGTTACTTTGCTTGTCGAGGATCCACCTTTCTTGAAACAACATGTGTGTTGGTTCTTTTCTGATTGGATGCCCATGGAAAAGCTAGGTAAACCTCGGTCCCATGCCACAATACTGCATTCAAGCCAGACTACCATAAAGGCTAAGTTCGCTAGCTGAAGCTAGCCTGACGGTCCTCAGTAATTAAGAAACTTGAAGCCTTCTGCCTGCTATGGATACCTCGTTAATATAACCGTGACCGCTTTCCCAAAAACAGACCACTCAAGTCGAAAAGATATTATTGTAGTAACCGACACTTCTCATCTGGAAACGACGTTGGAGAGTGTTTTTATGTAGAAATAAATGTCTTTTTAATTTCTGTATATTGTGTTGACTACGACTCTAACGAAACGCTGTTTTGTCAAGGAAAAATGAAAATTATTACAACCACCCTGAAAAATTATTTTCCCTGTGTCTCATTGATTACACAGGGAAACAAATTTTATATTTTCCTGTTTTTTTTTTAATTTAAGAACTGCTCCTAAGGTAGCTAATATTGAAAGCTGATTTTAGATCTAAAACTAAAATTTTGCTTGCACGTCTGGTTTTTCTTTTAAAATATTCGCACTTAACAGTCTCTTAGGAATAGCATTGTGCGTACAATACGTCAGAAAATTTTCCCACAGGTGTACTGCAGGAATAGCGCGGATGAAGTACAAGAAACAAGACGTGATTGCTTGAAAATGGAACGGGACAGACAAAAACGGTGTTCAGATTTAGAATCACAAGGTGTATCTAATGAAAGTATAGTTGAAAGAATCTCCAGCAACATATTCATTGTTCCCTAATGTCATTTACTCAATTTATTTACATATTTTGAACTAAGAACAAGTAAAGTTCCGATGTAGGGAGATTGTAAAAACCAAACTCCATGCCAGTGCTAAGAAGAGCTGTACATATCCTTACTGTTTGGTTTTCAGCTTTGGCAGAACAAGAAGCAGATTCATATTTTAACATGGGGTTTGCCGCACTAGCCATATTCTTCAACCTGGTCTAATTTCGTCGATTCAGAACACAACAGAATCACCAAAATATCCATCCTCGCCTATTCTTCGTATATCTATGATGTTGAAAGCGTGTCACTAAAAATATTAGATATTTAACTATAGAGTCACTCCATGTGGCCATACCTACGCCGCGTTACATAGTTTTTCGCTAATAATTCTTAAACTAATTGTCGGATCACTATGGTATTTCAACATAAAGCCTCTTACACCCCTGCCTAATTTATGGCCCACATAGCATATTGCTATATGTGTTTACAGAGGAGTTTACTCGTATAGAAAAGCCTGTATTAAGCTGAAGCCAGGAAGTCACTTCTACACTTTCGGACGATGTGTGCAGTGTTCCCTAGTGTTTACCACGTGTAACGTTGAATGCGCCCCCAAGAAGTGTTGCGGGATTTGCAGAAAACTCGCAGGCTACCTAAACATTTCTGGCGGAGCCTTATTAAGGCTGTACTTTAGGATAAAAAGTTGAAAAAAAATACGCTAAAGTTCTTCAAATACAGGAACTCAAGCAATATATGGCAGCCATACATATTTAATACCAATTGCTAAGTATCAACGTCAATGGTTGTTACTAAAGGCAGTGTTATCCAGATCATAACCCTAAAATTTTGGGGCGTGTTGCAATGCGTGCCCCAACAAAGAGTTGCGGAATTTTCGGCATGCTGAACCATATACATCTCTGGCGGAGCCTTATTTTAACTGTATTTTAGGATAAAAAGTCAAGAAAACTGCACAAAAGTACTTCACATGCTAGAATTCAAGCAATATATGGCAGTCATACATTTTGTAATACTAATTCTTGAGTATCATAATCAACGTTCGTAAACAAAGGCAGTGTTACCCAGCTCATAACCCTAAAGCTTAGGAGGGTTGTAGTCTGTGTCACCCGGTGTTACCCAACCTGTGTCGCATTGGAGGCCGGTGTAGCACAGGTGACACCGAAGGCCTGATTGCAACACGCCCCAAGTTGGGCGTCGTCCGAATGTGTAGAAGCGACTTCCTGGCTTCAGCTTAATATAGGCTTTATATACACGAGTAAGCTCCTCTGTAAAGACATACTGCAATATGCTATGGGGGCCATAAATTAGGTAGAGGTGTTAATAGACTTTGTGTTTAAATACCATGGTGATCCGACAATTCGTTTAAGAGTTATTAGCGAAAAACAGTGTAAGTGAAAACTATTGTAGTAAAATAATCCTGTGTTGAATATATGATTTAAATATTGTCAGCATCTAATTGTTTGTACACTTTGCCTAAATTTAGCATAGATATTCTTTGGTAAGTAGGCTAGGCTTACGGTCTCGGCTTTGTGCATTATAAATTTGCGCTCGGCTTTTTTATTCGAAGAATCTGCGCTGTTGCGCTTCGCGGACTCCATGGAAAAACATTGCTCTTTGCTCTCGAAGAAAAAATTTTGCGCTGCCTTCCTATGGGCTTTAGCCTTGTTATTATTGCACCATCTATATTTTCTATAGTGCAAGTTTCAGTCTTATACGTAAATTTTGCGTGTCCCAGGAGAACCCCGTAATTTACCGCAGCTTTTGTTTGACTTTTGTGACATCTTATATGCCCTCTACAAATTCTACTTCTACTGATGATCCTTGTTTTCGTGTTGTTGTTCTTCTTTCTTGAATTGTTTATCCCGTGCGCGTCGATTTATCGTCGGGAGCACCGCACACAAGAGTTGCACGTTTCAATTGCTATACAATGCTTTTCTATCAATTTTAAGTCGTCAGCAGCCCGTATATGAGGCTTGATTATGCTGGGTTGTCTGCACCCAATTTTTAGCCACAGGTACCGTACTGGCGCAATTTTTTTTTCCTGCTGTTATACAACCTTTTTCTTTATATCACGAGTAGTTCTCCAAATAATAAACCAAATGTGACATAAAGTTGTTTGCCATCAGGTAAATTAAGTAAGTGCCTCAGATAACCCTATCAAACTCATATAATAAGTACGCCTATGTTTATTCACGTAATATAATAATGATATAAAATACTAAAGACACGAAGTGATGCATGAAATCACTCTTTGTTAAGTTTTTTTTTTAATTAAGTACGACAGAATTGACTGTTAACCCTTTACGCACGACTGTGACGAATTCGTCACACTGAAAATAAAAGTATAAAATAGCTCTAAATTACAAAATAATTTAGGGCGTAAAGGGTTAAGTGTTGAAGTGCATTGACGATGTAGATTAACATTAATTTTGGACTGGTTCACGCTTTAATGTGGTACTTGTCAGAGTAAGCATTAATCGAGAATACGGGACTGAGATAGTTTTCTACATATCATTATACACTTTATTTGTAATTACAGGATCACCAGATTGAGCTTTACGTCACCACCGCGTCACTAGATGCTGCAATAGTTCATATCCTTTGCCACTATATGTCAAGTCCACGTCACTAGACTGAGCCGTAAATGGTGGCAATGCAGGGCCCCCCCCCACGGACTCTTGTACCCTTGAGTGCCGTTACCCGTGCATTGCGAACTGCAGCTCTGAGGATGTCTGCCGTGCGTCTTACGGACTCTGTGTATTTGCTATGCAAACCACCAATCCAAGGCCAGGGTGTCGCCCAGCGCCCTGTGTTAATAGGTATCGTGTTGCTAAGCAGCAGAACAGGGTCTATACACAGACTGATTTTTATAGACTTTCCGTAGCCGTAAATGATTCTTCTGCGCAGGATCGAACTCCGGTACTGTTAATAAATTATGAATAAACGTCATTGAGGACACTATGTTGAAACTAAAATCTTATTTAATTCCAAAACCCCAAAGTTATGTAATTATGCATTGATGTTTAGTAAGAATATAATTACTTTGAAAGCTCCTGGGAAGACACTGAGCAGTTCGGGGTTATCCGTATTGTCAAGCTAACTTTTTGCCGGCCTCATAAGTTTCCTTTCAACCCTTGTAGGTGCGTCAAAAATAAACGTGATGCATTCATATAAGTATTAAAGTGCATTAAATGTAAAATAGGGGTCACCCCAATAGTTTCTAGTTTCCAGTAGTTATAGAAGATGAAATGCGTCATTGGGCCAGTTGAACAATATATTCTTACTAGGAAACTATCCACCTCAGTGTCTGCAAGACAATTTTTTATTAAAATTTCCCGGAAGAAAATTGTCCTAAAGCAAATTTTTAGATCGCACCGTACTCGCGCAACGTGGAAAGTTGCTTGCTCGTTTTTAAGTATAAAGACGCAGGAGCAACTCATCTGGAATTACGTATTTTTCTTAGCGCCTTTCACGATAACCTTTCTGCGTTCGACTTCTGTGCTACGTATGATTCCTCCGGCAGAGCAGCAGTGCGAACTGCTATATGAAAGCATTAACGCAACTCACTGTTTGAATCACATCGTGTGATATGGGTACAGTGGCTAAGTGACAGAATCTCTGCATCAGACACCGGGGAGCCGGGTTCGAGTCTCGGATGCTGACAGCGCTGACAATGGATTTACACTGCATGGAGCACTCCGGAACCGAGAGGCGAGGGATGCTCTAATTGACGCTCGACCCTGACTACTCCTGCTCTTCACACTACCAAACTTTCAAAATTCTAGAATTAAGGCAAATGAAAACCTCGGTAGATGCATCCGTAATATTGTGGCAACGTGGAAAAAGTGGTACCTTATAACCCAAACTCTATTCATTCCTGAAGGTGGTGCGTGTTCTGGGTTATTTCTGTTCTAATGTAATTTTTCCCATAAAATATTAAAGTAATCCTTTCCAGATCCCAAAAAGTACTCATCACGAAGCAAGCATTTTTCTGTCAAAATATTGCTAATTAATACTGTACCAGCATAATCATACGGAACTTTTGTGTATAAGATAAAACATTAAAAACGTTAAAACATTCGACTAAACGAACAATAAATGATGCTTGATATTTACCTGGCCTATGGAAGTAGCAGACGCAGCTGGACGGACGTGATGAATGTGGGGAGGAGAAGGTTATTACTAGAGCCCGGATTTATTGCAGTTTACGGCGTTAGTGCAATAAAAGCTGTCAGAGCAATAAAAGCTATAAGTGCAATAACTGCTATGAGAGCTATAAATGCAGTATGTTAGGCCGTGTTCACACGTCCCTAATCGCAACGCCTTCAGTCAAACTAATGGACGCGGTGCGCTGATTTGATAGAAGCTGCTGCAGAAAACCCGGAGACTGAAGGATGAAGCATGTCGTTTTTTAACGCGCTGCGTCATTCAAGTTCGGTGAACGGAATATATAATAATAAATTTATCCTCTGCAGCGTTCACAGATCATGGACAAGTCTACAAAATTTTTTTTTATCGTCACTTTAATGATCAAAATCGCTGTACTTCCGGTCAAGACAAGAAAACCTGAAAATGTTAATTGTCAGAGCACGGACGCCATCTTTGATTTGGAAGTTCAACTGACTGATCTGCGCTGATTTCTCTTCTATGGGTTAGTCAGACTATAAATAATTTGAAAATCTGTTGTTCCTATCAAAACAAGCTATAAGAATAGGGGATACGAATGTGACTTCAAACCGACGCGAAATATAAGTGAAAATATAAAGAAAGGTATCATAACTGAACGCGCGGAATCATTCATTTGAATGAAGGACACTTCTATACGTGGACAGAGACAGAAAAAAATTGATGCACAGTTTGTGTTCATTTTCGTGATTGAACGCGTTACAATGACGGAACGTTTCAACTCGCACTTAGATAACATAAAATATTGGAATTATAACTTGCATTGTAGTATGAAGTAATGTGACACGTGGCACTTATTATCATTGATAATAAATGCCCCTAGCCACAGGACTTCGTACGCTATGACGACTGATTCCCTTATAAATTATTATTCAATGAATTTGTTAGGGTAAAAATACAAAATCTGAATCTACAAAATCTGAATATTACATTTTTGTAACCTTTTTCGTTCGGGGGATGCATCATGAGAACCGGTTAAAGCGAGATATTAGCAAGACTCATTCTCACCATTGGGAAGAATTGTCAATTAGCATAAGCGCAATGTATACGAACAATTGGTGTTTGGAACTGATATAGGTGTCCGTTGATCCACTGACATGCTGTTCCCGTTAGCTATCTAACCTTTTTGATCCCTTCAATTGTTTGCTGTATTGGTCTTTTACTTGTTCCCTCTTTCTTTCACCCCCATTGCTTAGGTGCAATAAGAGCAATTTTTAGTTGCAATAAGAGCAATTTTTAGGTGCAATAGGAGTAATTTTTCGGAACTATAACTGCAATATTTTAAGCGCAATAAATCTGGGTTCTAGTTATTACTATTTGCAAGCGAGAGTCACTTTCCATAAAGACGTCGGGTATCTCTCCTTCAGGAGTTTGGACACGTGTACATGTTTTGAACATGTGAACATCACATGGAACCTGCAGCATGTTAGGTCGCGTGGGCCACGCGTGGGTCGTCCAGTCGGCCACGTGCTTGGTCGCGTGAATTCATGTTTTGTTAGATTTCCTCTCGAATTTTAGATCAGGTTCTGGAGTATTCGAGTTTTGAGATGCTCGACTTCCGAGTTACCCCTGCAATGATTCGAGTACTCAGATTATTTCATTTCATTAAATATTATAAAAATGCATATTTGCATCTAGCTATTTATTATTATGAATGCTTCTTTCCTCCTTTTAAAGTCGACCGGCGCAATGCACATGCAACTGTTCTCTGCAGAGTACAGTCGGGAATGCAAGTAAACAAGTTTCTTTACGACTTCTGTTTGAGTTACGATAAACCGGATTTTGTTAGCAATTTGCATAGTAACGACGTCAAGCCGATTGCATACATGGAGTCCATAATGAACTAGCGGGCAGGTTGCTGCATCCACAGTATATTTTCTTCACTGTCTAACTTTTAAAAGAAGCCTACAGGGCAAGATGTCTGTACTTTTGTTGCGTAGTAAAGAATTAGTTACATTCTAAATTAATCCTTCGCATAGCCACTGCTGAAGAGATCTCAAGTTAGGAACAAGTGTAGCATATTATTTGCCGACTTGAAGAGAAAGCAAAGCGTGGAGGCTTTCCAAAAAACGTGCGTAATGAAATCGGCGTGAACTTCAATCCGGTATAAGAGGAAACTTGAAATATATGCCATCGTCTGGAATACAAAACACGAAGTAGATCAAGTAAACAAGGAAATGTGATGATGAAACTCATTTAGAAAATGAGTGCATTGCAATGGGGTTTTTCTGATAAATTAGAGAACTCTCTAGCGAATCCAAGTTGTAATTACTGCACTCCTGATTTTGACTTGATAGAACACACGATACTTAACTGTCCACTCCTCACTAGTGGGTCTAATGGTAAATTAATAAAGCTACGATAAATTCTTCTGGAGTCACCACAGCGACCTGAAACAAATAATAAACTGTTTTTGGAAATGCAAGGAATGCATCTATTGGAAAGATGTAAGCATACATGAGCACTGACCAATGGTAAGTTGCAAAATTAATTTTAGCCAATTTTGGGTTATCTGATGTTCTAAAATTGAACTGTCATCGCCCACAGTTCATATCTAGCTAGGAATTTGTGCTTGCAGTTGCTGCTAAGCACATTGCTTGCGTCACCGAGAACAGCTTACGTTTTCTTCGAGGTCGCTCTGTAGACTGGAAAAAGAAGTAATCCACGTTCAATCAAATTGTGGCAGGGTTACCTGAGAATTTTAGTGGGCAATCAAGTATCGTTTAGTCTATGACCCAGTTAATTTGTAAACTCATTTAATATAGTTCATTTATTTGGACCAAAGTACGACGCATAATAACAGAGTCCTATGCACGTGTAGTAGAGATCCCCTCCAGGGTGTCGGCAAGATCGAAATACGCCAGTTTATTCCCAACTCATTTATTGAGTTCATTTACCTTGAGGAATATGCGTCGCCTTGCAACGATGCCCAACACATGCCAACCTGTGACCAGCCTGTAATGTAAATACAAGATCCAAATGTGCTACACTTTTATCGATCTTCTCCAGTTAACTCGTTTGGTATGTGATGGCACTAAGCCATGTAGATTAGGTTGTGAATATATAGCTGTAATATTTCTAACAAATTAATGTACACACAATTTTTTTTAATGTAAGCTGTAGTATAATAATCCAAGAACACCTCCCGCCTCTAGAGAAATAAATGTTAAATAAATAAATTGCATTGATTTGCCGAGTCGGGTCCATTTTATCTGTAGCTAAATTGCGGCGCATGGCAACAATCCCGACGGAGTGCGTTCCTGAGACACACCTCCAGAGCCCGTCCTCTCTGTCCTTGGAGCTTCGAAAACTCTGTATCCTATTCTGGTTAGCTAATCTCTTGGCTTCGGCCTTAAGAAGACGTCGGTAAACTACGACTCTGGAAAATCCAGTTGCTCTTGTCGCTGTGAATTATTGCCTGGACCAGTGGCGCCAAGTCTGCGTGGGGTGCCTGTTTTACTGGGTCTTTACCCCCTGCGTAGACCTACCCTGCCCTTTACGGGTCAAAAAGAGAAGTTTTTGTTTTGAAAAAAAAAAACAAAGAGCGTAACATCGATTGCTCTTCCTCTTCTTTCCCCATGTACTGCTGCCAGCATAGGTTCAGCATTCGTTACAGCTTGCTGTAGCGTAAGCGTGGCTATATTGCTAACAGTGCGGATGTCTAGCGTGAGTCTCTGTGCGCTTCTTTCTGTCCAGATCCAGTGTGTTTCTAACTGTTGTAATCGAAGGTTGTGCTGTGTTTCAGATGTTGCTTGTGATTCGGTGCTTTCCCTAGCAGTAGGTTGTCTGTGTTTGGACGGACTCTTAGCTTTATTTTATTTAGAGTAACGTACTTTATGTCCCTTTCCACTGAATGGATAGTAGCGTAGGGGAAGTTTAGATCAGCAACAGAAACACTATATATTACTGCTATGTGGCTTAACTATGGATAGAGATTTCATTCAAAGATAGATTTCATTTGCTAAAACTAAGTTCTTAAGCATACCTCCATCAATCTCCGCATCTTCCAGTCTGGTATGCGTCGTGTACTTAAGCGCTTATCCGTACTGGTTTTCTTTTTCTATTACGTGCAACATGATGCCATGTCGGATCGTACCTCCCACTGTCTTAGAGACCAGAGGAAAATGTACTGGACACATCGCCTATCGATAATTTCAGCACTGTACCAGTGTCGATTCCATCCTCATAATAATGCGCCATAGCCATAAAGGATAAGCAAAGATAAAGCGGAGATTCCAAGCAGGCCAGCACCGTCAGAACGACTATAATGGCGACTTTTTTTTGCGTATTCGAAGTTGATTTGGTGCTTGCTGTTAGTTTATGATTGAGGATGATGGAATTTATTATATGAAATTAGCACTTGAACTGGTTTTTATTTTTAAAATCTCAGCTTCGGTAGGAGAGGGCCTGCCCTTACAAAGTCTCCTGGCAGTCAGATCTAGCATAGTTGAAGCTCCGACCGTAACTAAGGGGATTATCTCAGATTTCAAAGCACTTTCTTTATTCGTTGATTTATTGCTCTAAAATTTGCACAGTGGACGGTATCGTTATATAATTTTGGAAAAGAAACACATTTTGCTCATATAACTTTTTAGAATTTGGCCTCAGCTTTTGAGAAAATGGAGGAAAATGCTTTTGACGAAAATTTCAAAAGAATAGAAGTCGACGCGTTTATATGCTATAAAACTAAAACAGTTTTAAAATCCTTGTACTATCTGTAACAAACTAATGTATCCGGATTTCTCATTTTCTTTTTCTTTTTTTGTATGCGATTTCTGATGACATACATATTTTTTCGTATGACACAAAATTTTTGGGTTTGAATCGATAAAAAATAAAAATATTGTGAAAATTGTTATTATCTCTTCATTAGTTTGTTAATATGTTTCAAGGATTCCAAAACTGTCTTTGGTTTTTGTGGCATGAAAACTCATTGACTTCTATTCATTTTTAGGTGAAAAAATAAAGTTTTACGTGAAAGACCAAAAAAACTTAAAACACTGTTGTGGAATTTCATATAACGCACTTTTTTCACTGTAAATGAAGTTTGAATGCTGTATTCAGGTTGTGTTATCAATCTATAAGTAATATGAATGCATAGTTTCTGTAGTTTTAAGCTGTAAATTGCTAAATCACATCAACACACAATTTAATAAACATCGTCGTGTGTTTATGTAATACTAAGAATGACCGCCGTGTGTTTATAAATATATTTATTTAAATGTTCGGTGTCACGCTCTTAACGAAATAGATAGGCGGAATTTAGCCCAGGCTGGAGACTCTGGTTGTCCTCTCGAGCTCCATTGAAAGTGATGGGCAGAAAATAGGCCGGGTTGCAGAAGATGGCAAACGTATCTTAAGCAGGGACAGTTGAAATTCCAACAATGAAGACATCGCAGGCTTAGTCTGATTTGTACGNAAGTTGAAATCGTAGCACCGAAGAAATCTGAAGCTTCCGTTGGCACTCTCATGCTTCTTGATTCGTAGTTTCTTCCCACAGATGATTTCGTTGCATGAGCTATTCTTCCCACTTTGATGCAATTGTCAACAAAACCGACGAAACGTAATTTTTCACGGGCTGTAGACAATTATTTCTTCTGGCTTACTGTTTTCCTGTGACAAAGCAGTTTTCTCTTCATAGGTCAAAATTTGAGCACCTAAAACGCAACAGATATTTGAGGTGGAAAGACGGCATCAACGGTATCATTGCTACGGAGCGAACACATTGTATATAAGCTGCCATTTTGTTCAAGTGTGTTGCAGTGTTTTACTCAAGATGTTACTTCTGCCTGTCAATATAGAAAAACTAAGGATGACAGCACGACAAAGGATCAATGAAAAAAATTAAGAAGCAAATAAGAGAAGAAAAGATTCCGCACCGGCCAAGAGGCATTAGGCAAACGTATAGATTATTGCGTGAATTTTTCACTCACGGGTCCATTAGTATGTTTATATATTTGTACGTTTCGGGTTACGCTTTTCAAGACATAGATAGAAAAATAGGCCAGGTTGCAGATTTTGTAATTAGGTTGCGATTTCATGAAGATCGATGACCAGGTTGCACTTTTTGCTTGAAACACTTCTTAAAATCGAAAAAATGAAGATATCACAGTTTTTCTTAGCGCGACCATGCATTCTTCTTTTGACGGAGTAGATTACGTTTCGACACAAAATCTTCGATGAATGTACTGAAAGCTTCTTCGGTATAATGGATACGGGGTAGGTAATTTATTTAATTTCACTTCGGCTTTTCTGCTTGCTAATGTAAGATTTTTCCGTATGTGACCTATTGTGAGAGACAATTGTGCTTCTTAGGTGAATTAAAAGAGAGGGCCCACGTAACGTCTCTCCATTCTCATGTTCCTACTGACGATTCTTTGCTCTGTTTATCTCCTTTCGCGATTTGCTTTTCTCAAGCTCCCCTCCAGGCAATCATAGCTTTGCACGAGCCCACTTTGCTTCATTCCACTTTCACACTTCTGTTGGTGCTGCCTTTCTTCTTCCTCTTCCTCCCGACTTGCTATTTCCATGCACTATATCGTGCATGGGTTTAAATTATCCAAATATTGGTGTACGCTCGTATATGACTGGAAGAAGCTCTCCCAAAGGAATTTATGGTTGCCATAGCTGCAATTAGTTTTTTTTTTTTGTGACGTCTTTCGCAGTTGTACTTCATTTGTAGGCTGGACGTCGCAGGTGAATTATAGCAAAGTTCGAATTGCAGTGTTGTTATTTTTTGCTTTCTTACTCCACTGTCAGGACACTGGCTTGCGAAAAATGCGTTCGATCGAATGGTCACAACACTCACATGAGCCTCCCGTCTCTGATTCCGTAACTGTGACAGCTATGGTCGAATACAGCCGTGCACTCTCCTGGGCCTTGCGGGCGTATATTATTAATCACTGAACCAGTGCGTGCAGATTTCCAAATTGAGACGTGCGGTAGAGTGGACTCGATTTTTACGGGGTACCATAAACAGGACAGCTGGCACTGGCTTGTGAGCTCACACTTATTAGTTTACGGTATACAGTACTTGTACTGTGCCAATAAACACTTTAGTCAAGACCGTTGTGTATTTACCTTTGTACTGATCTGCTTGTGCTTTCCTGTCATGCTTGAAAGAGTTACGTGTAACTGATGTGTTAGATGGTAATATTGACGAAAACACTTTGTCAGCTAAAACGATTGATAGTATTTTATGCCTCAATTTTTGACTGCACGAGAAGAAGGATTGTAATGTAGCTACATGTTACCGGAGGATAACTGTCTCCTCCCACTATTAATGTTTTACAACTATGGCCAGCAGGCAGTTGTACGCTTATCCTCCCTTGCAGAATTACCACTATGCAAACTTGAATATGATAAGATATCTGTGCAAATTTTTATAAGTCATTTTTTGATGGGAGGATAGTATTATCTCTGTTAATGATGTCCAAGAAATTAGACGTTGTCCTTTAATGGGTTGATAAATAAAATGTTAATTTTTGACCTTGAAGAAGTACACTAATACGTGGTAACATCGACGATGGTCCAAGCATGTACGCCATAGCCACCGGCGTAGGCAGGATTTTCCTAAGGGGGGGGCACTATCAGAGTTGACGGTATATATATATATATTTGAGTATAATGAATAAATTATTAATAGTTATGTTATGTATGCTTACATGCTAATATAATGATGATAGAAAAAGAATTTAATTAATTTCATGTTATGAATCAAAGGAAATCGAAGGGAAACACTATCCCATAATAATATGTACAAAAAATTACACTTATATCCAAAGCAAAGTATTGGATAGATCAGATAATATGTAGAGTGGGTTAGATGTAGATATTAGATCGAGTGACAAAAAAATAGATGAAGAAATTGCCAACGTTTAGACCAATAATAGTTGCGCTAATTTCTAAAAATTACACGTAA
The DNA here is from genome assembly GCA_001587735.2 of Parhyale hawaiensis. Taxonomy (NCBI): domain Eukaryota; kingdom Metazoa; phylum Arthropoda; class Malacostraca; order Amphipoda; family Hyalidae; genus Parhyale; species Parhyale hawaiensis. Next base: position 6,474,600 of record LQNS02000303.1, read on the forward strand.
ATTATGTTTCCACTTCTACAGCATAAAGTTTATACAAAACTAACAAGTTGATACAACTTCATACTAGATAGGCCAGTGATACGAAACATGAATGCCA
>LQNS02000303.1:6476365-6501958 GCA_001587735.2 Parhyale hawaiensis
AAAGGAAAATATGCGTAAGACTTGCGTTTCAAACATATATGTTACCTATTTTTACATCTATAGAACATTATAACTACTAAATTTATCTATCCTGGTACTTTTCCTGACATTTCTAGCACCATCATATGTTGAGCCGCACTTGTCTAAGGGGGGGGCACGTGCCCCCTGTGCCCCCCCCCCCTTGCCTACGCCAGTGGCCATAGCTGTTGCCTCAGTTGGTTCTTTGGATACTTTGTTTCCTTGGCCCACACTGCTTCCTTCTGATAATCTTCGTTCTATTTGCCTCTTTTATCCCGACTTGCCGTTACCATGCGCGATATTCCTTGGTACGTAGATTTCTTCATTTTGCTTGACCAGCTACCTATCACTTGTTGCTTTTTAGATGACCACTGACATGCATAGGGAAGCTGAAACTTTAAATCTAACCAACCAACAAATACTTTTTACTGATAAGAGCAATTACATGACGCGAACATATGTCCCTGTATCCGAGCAATATTGGACGTCAAGTCCAAGGCCCACAGGTGAGAGCTCTATCTGCTGCGCGTCACCTCTTCATGAGATAAGGGACCTGGCGGTTAGCAAGTGGTCGGTTATCTATTGGAGCACCTCGCGTGTATATATGTACATATATACTACCGGACGTCGTATAGACTGTCTCGTGGAGCGTGCATGGTATACGGATAAGCTTGTGCGCATTCCAAACACAAATACGCATTTTTCCTTGAGCTTTCCAGGCCCACATGTGAACAGTATTTTATAACGCGTCTCTTCCTCTTTAAATGTTAAGCACGATTTTTATGTTAAGGGTATGTTTTTCGGGAAATTCATCCAGAGTTTCAAACCTATTCTATATGTAAAACATTTCTTAAATACAATTGTTTTTTCCAAGTTACGCTTACTGGTTGGGCTCACTGTATGGTAACAGTATCAATCACAATAATTATTGGCTCTACTGTTGGTCTAATGTTTTTTTTTTTACTATAAAATACAGTGGATCGTACGGTCAGAATTGACAGCGAAGAACATGCATCAGCACCAGTTTCATTATAAGCGCTAGTGGCCGTAATTCGCTATAGGGGCTACACTGCTTGCGCCTGCGCGTTCGAAATTGCGTATATGATTATAGCAAGGGAAGACTGTGTTCCACATTTTCATCGTTTTGAAAATTGTTCAGTCGCTGTGTAACCCCGTAACGTGAAATTCAAGTACAGTGTACGTGAGTTGGTGAGCACTGAGAAGGAATATTGTATCCATTCTGCAAGAGGACTCGATCTACGCAGCCTCTGTTCCTTTCGGTATTTGTAGTGTATTGTGCACGAAACCGGTTGGCATTGTGTGACCAAGCGTTCATTGAAATAAGGAGTGGTCACTACACGCTATTCACTAAAAGCACAGATTCAATTAAATTTACGCTGAAGTTGTGTTTAACGCACCCATGTCTTCTTATATAAAATAAAGCTCTTATTACTTGAAAAAGCACGCCTCCTACTCAGTCACGAATTCTCTCCTGTATTGTAGTTTAGTCTGGGACAGAACTTCTCAAAAATAGTCTCAATTATACAAAACTCCCTTAATTGCGCTGCAGAAATAATTCACACTGGCAGATAATGGAAACTTAGCCACGCAAGTCCTCTTCTTGGAAAACTGGAATGATCCCGAATAAAAAGCCAGCTGAAACTTGATGAAGCTATTTATGTATTTCACTCTTTGCATGGCAACCGAAATGACATGAACTCCGACCGATACATGTGTCGACATAGCAGTCACCCAACGACGATAAAAATCTTTCCCGGAGGGAAAATAGATTATTTACTTACTTTACAGACATATGCAACTAAGGAAAAAAGCACTTGCGGTATTTGAAATTCAATTACCCCTTTCAATGCAGATTGTCTACGACATTTTCAGAACTAACTTAATTCAATAATATGTAACAAGCTTCTGTTCATGCCCATATTACTTAGTAATGTACCAGTCCTCTATACCCTACTAACACAATAGCAATAGCTTATAGAGGGCCGGGGCGTAAGCTCCGGTGTCTCTGTGGGAATGGGCCTATTGGTTCATCTACTGCCTCCTATATAATCTAATGTATGGGTGTTAGTGAGCGCCCAGTGTCGTTCAGAATCATGTGTCTGTTTTGTCTACTCACTCTATATACTTATAGAAAGGATATTCATATAATACATGTTTACTGGGGCAATGAAGCTAGTTTACTGCTTCTTGCCTGACATTAGTCACATTGTGGTGCACTCTGTTAGTGATGCTAAATTATGGCGATGACACACGCTAGCCAAAAGCGTAGGAAACTCTCGCAAACGCGCACAATTTTTTGAGCGAAAAGCACCTCTCTATTCGCACGTGATAATGGTCCGTTGGTCAAAAAACTTCGAGCTCCGTTCATCCAAACGACGTTGCCATCGCTACAGACTGAACACCATGATAAAAATACTTCTGAGAAGCAGAATAGCATAATAGATGCTATCGGAAGCAAATGCCTTCCAAAGTAATGCTAAGTACAATTGCATAATAGAATATCTTGAAACTATTAAACCATTGCGGCTCCGAAAGCAAACTGAACGCCCTGCCCTCCGATAGATGTCTCTGGTGGCCAGGACGCAAAGAGTGTAATCTAAACGCAATACGAGGTCCAAAAATGACACTGAATAAAAGATGGAGAATATGCTCTGAAAATGTTAACCGCTATCTATGGCAGTAGCTCTTTGCTTCCTGTTGGTGGCGGTTTGTTTACAGAATTTCGCGCGCTTGACCAGTGAATCGAGCGCAAAAGTGCTGCATGCTCCATCCTAGTATTTTGCCCAAAAGCGGCAGTGTGCAGGTATTTAGACGTCGATTTAGTGCGCAAAACTCGGATACTCGTTCTTTTGGATAGCGTGTGGCATCGGCGTAATGTAGATACAGAAGTGTGAATCCGAATTAATTTGAATGCAGTGGAGCTCCTCAAACGGAGACTTCCAGTGCGTAGAAAGCTCCTGAAATTTATTTATTTATTATTATTTATTTAACATGTATTTCTCCACATGCGGGAGGTATTCTTGGATTATTATATTACAGCTTACATTAAAAATTGTGTGTACATTAATTTGTTGGAAATATTACAGCTACATATTCACAAAAAGAGACTGTTACCGTCTGGCACGAATTGTAGTGATGGCTCACGCCATCAGTACTATATAATGATTCACGTCGTGTTTTTATTTATTTATATATTTATATCTTTCCTGTCACGCTCTATGGGAATAAGATAGGAGAAAATTCAAATTTCAAAATGTAAAAAAAAAGTGGGGCACCTTGCAATCTTTTTCTTCGGTGAAAAAAAAAGTTGGGTACCTTGTAATCCTTTTCTTCAGTATCAGATAGGGGAAAATAGAACTGATAAGATAGGAGAAAATTCATATTTCAAGAGCCGAAAAAAAAGTCCGGTACCTTGGAATCTTTTTCTTCAGTATTAGATAGGGGAAAAATGAGGAAGCCCAAAAGACGGCGGGGGTTTTGGTGAAGTGCTAATTTTTTGCCGTCATTATAAATGACGGCACGGGCCACTAGTTTTTAATGATCAACATAAATGTGCGGTAAAATTTAGCCCGTACATGTGTATTTAACAACTGACTAGGTTAGTTTTGTAAAGTTAGGTAGGCTCTCATTACCTCCCCTTTTGTTTCGGGAGGTGGGCCGCTGATCGAGGTGGCTGGCCTATTCCCGCTAGACTTCTACTTTCATGTTTTTCGTCTCCTTCCCCTGTGCGGCATAGCTGAGCGAAAGCGTTCAGCCATGGCCGGGGGTTGGAGATGCACAACTTGCGCCTTTTTCCTGTCAGTAGATCACTGACCACTTAGCATCTGAGACCTACCGGCAAGAAAGCCGAGACAAAAATCATTGATAATTTGAAACGAGACGTACAGTACTTCGCACCCTAGTGGCGCACGAGCCTGTGTTAAACCACAGGAATAATTCGGTGCAATATAGACATGGTGCCCCTGCTGCACTGGTAAAATTTTCTTCTCCTACTACTAGCATATGTATTTAACTGTGTGACTCTACGGCTTCATGTGTTGTTAGCAAAAAAATGCAATAAGCACGTTGTATCTCGAAAGAGATAATAGGCCTGTCTACGCTTCAGTAGTTCCACTATAGCCTCATTTTTGGCCATATATTATAGAACTCTGTACTTCTTTGCGCTTAAACTCTATGGCTGCTCGTAGTTTGTATATGACGTCACATTAGTTATATTTTGTAGACGTTTGTTACACTGCATATAAATTATGCACTCAAGATTTCTTGTAGAATTCCCTAGAGCCTTTATTAGGTTTTTTCTCAATTGTGTAGTATATGGTATCGCCAGCGCTACTTTGTTCGTACGGCTACCACTCAACGCCTGCTCGTAGTGAACTCGTTCATAAAAGAAGCTGCAATATTGTCCGGCAACCCAATTCCCTGCACGGAGGCTTGATTGAGGATCGGTATTCAATTATATAAATAAAATAAATTCTTCACTTACCACATGCGTGTTCTTAATAATTATAATTACTAGGCAATTCCTCTATACAAACGGAAAGTAATATGTTTATAAACTATGGGTCAGAGTAGTCATTAAATGCTTCACATTTTCGTGTAGAGCTCTATGGCTGCTGCCCGTATGAGCTGACGAGTTCCCCTGACCTTGTGACATGAATGAATTTTTCTCTGTCTCTCTTTATTGCCTATATTGCACACACACACACATGCAAGCAGAGGAAGTGCTGCATTTAATGACTCATTTCGCAAACTGCCAGACTCAGCTCTTCCGTTGCCAAAGCCATTTACAAACGTGTACCCAATGCTACCCACCCATTTTTCTCGCAGCTTTCTCTTACCTTTGCCTCGCACGGCCATGACCAAAAAACGATAACGATAGGCGGAGTCGAATTATCGGGGCCTAAAATGATGCCGTGCAGTGAGTTATTGACCTATCTCTATACGTCTTCCGTGCGCAGCACATACGTATTGGACCTGTCTGCAGGGTACCTACCTTCAGGTGTTCACTTGCGAATGGAAACATAGCCCTGCCCAACTACAGTTGACGGTTTAGTCACCCCGCCAGCTTTGCTGCAATGGGTGTGCAATGTAATTTGATCACTAACGTTTTTTCATCTAAATTGGATGGTTTTCACCGTCGAGTGATACCCGCGCGTTCCGTTCGCTACTGCTCGTATACCTGCTAGCAAAGGATTTGCACTTGTTTATTCCTATACATATACGCCTAATGTCCTTTAGAAATTTCAGCCATGCTTTTCATTACAAATTCTGCAATGAATTAAAATTATTATTAATTGTCTTTAGATTTGATTATAGTAGTTAGTAACTGACGGAGCAGAAGGCCCATTCCTAGGGAGGAGCCGTTGCCTAGCTCCGGGTTCTCCATGTCATTGCCGTTGAAAAAAAGGTCATCCACTCAAAATTTCTATCGACTTCCAACTAAAGCAACCACCTTAATCCAGCGTGACAGTCTTTTGTTTTCGACAAATCTGTATGAATTACATGCTATTATACATTTCTTTTAGAGTTAGTTTAGTTATTTAGTTTAGCTATTTCTTATATTATTTATATATAATTTAGTGTAACTCATTTATTTCTTACGCTTAACTTCCGTCAGTTCCCCACAAACAGCTGGCATAGAACACGGCAGTTACTCCCCGCCAAAGGGAGCGAAGTGCCCCATTTGTTTCAACGCAAGCAACAGCGCAAGACTTCGTCGTTATTTGGCAAGGCCGTTGTAGTTCTGCGTGCCGTTTATTTGTTCTCTTAAACTGACGTGCGCTCGATGTCTTTTACCGCTTTCTATTGCGTCGCCTGTTATGTTCTATTTTAGGTACTGTCATATTTGCTTGGCATATGAAAGGTATTTAGGATTAAAAGAGGAAAAAGTATTCGTTCTTTTCGTTTAATATTTTATAGATAGGCGCGCTTGACTACGTGGATTCCATAAGAGAATGTGTGCGTATGAGATTGCTACCTTGGATATTAGCATTCGTGTTTATAAATAACTTAATTTTAACATATTTACACGTTACTTGCAGTAATTACGCTGTCTTTCAGTCTTTAAGCAGGTTGCATCAAAATTAGTCAAGCCTTCGGCACCTTTTAGTTCTGTGTTACCTTAGCTACCATTTTTTCCCTACTTCTAACAATCTTCGTTGTGCTCTTTCTCTTCTTTTCCGTCTTGTTATTCTGCTGCGTGCTGTTCCTCGTCTGGGCTCCCAGTTTTTTGACAAGCTTCCTGTCTTTTTCGTTCTCCTGTCTTGTAACCTGTATACCTTCACACCGTAATATGGTTTTTGTTTCTTCTAGTTTCAGTTGCTCAGCATTTTGTTACTGGCACAATATTTTTATTGCTTCTGCATACCAGTAATTGGTGTCCCATGGACGACAGTCCAACTGTTTATTGTAATTTTGATTGAAAGAAGTCACATTTGAGGAAGAAGCAGCACCATGAGTCCAGGACCCGAAGAAAACATCGACCCTCCTGCGGGTAACCTGTACCCCGAACTGAAGGAGCTGCTACCTGAAGAAACGGGAGGCACAAAGCCTTCTTCCTCCCAGCCTCGAGTGGTGCTTGGAGGAAGCCAATCCTTACGGGGGGACACGGTGGCATTTGAATCCACGCACTGGAAAGGACCATTTCTCCAGGTACCGGAAAATATTATCTCTTTGGTAGACTATTCAAGAAGAGGGGAGACATAGTAGCACTTGACTCCACGCACAGGATGGGACTATTTCTCCAGGTTCCATAAGATATTACCGTAGTTATAACACTATTGGTGGCTTTTAAAAATGTGGGGTCTCTGGGTTTGATACCAATATTGATTACAAAGATTGCTTCTCAGGTTGACAACCTTGGAAAGGTGGAAATAACTATGTGACGATGTTTTTAGGCTATTCTTAATGTCAAGAGGGACCAAAATAACGTGCCTATACGATGTCTGTTCATTTAATGTTTGCTAAACTTCAGCTCATGAAATTCGATGATTGTATACGGCTACTTCTTGCTGAAGTTCTTGAGAAGCGCAATGCACTCTGATGTAGAGCGTTTCGAGAAACACTACCAGCCGCTGCTTCCGCCGCAAAATTATAATATGCGAGATCTGAAATTTAATTTTCCTAATGTCAGACTTGAGATCCAAAAACGATTCACTATATATCAATCAGTCAAATTGTATTATCGCATTACCTGATCATCTGCTAGAACCAATGTCGGATTATATGTTCAAAGCTAACTACAAACAATACGTACTCTCTAACTGCAGCAATCAGGTGTAATCTCTTGGACAGAACTGGGCTACGGTGAGTTATCTCTGAATAAACATATGGGTAAGGCTGTGAGAATGCATTTTCTTCTGACCCTATGTTCTCAATATTTTTGTGTATTACATTTGTCTGTAGGATAGGGAATTAGGTTTTACTATTTATGCATTGCTTAGGACGTGCTGTAAATAGATATTTCTTCTGTAGTGATAGACTACGGTAGTTCCGTTAATGATGAACAGTTTTACCTATTGTACAAATAGGTGCATAAAATACGTCATATTCACACGGTTACACATGTCCCTAATGTGTCAATGAGCTAGTTAGACAATGGCCTCACAATGTACATACGTAGATTTTTACATGCACCATAAGTTAAATAACACTTTGAGTTGGGCGTACGTGTTCTCAATCTTATAGAAAGACATTCATTATGTTATTTTATTAGCAGAGAACAATACAGGTGCATCGATTCTTTGTACTTCAAAATATCTTCAGCAACAATGGTCCACTTTGATCCTTTGCTTTTTATCTTGCAAATCTGATTCCTACTAGATCAGCCGATTTCAATAAAGAGCAAAGAATTAATGCAGCGAGTGTGATTTTGTAGATCCTTGCGGCCAGTTTCGCCTCCCTGAGTGCCGTGTCCATCGGCTTCACCACAGGCTACTCCTCTCTGGTGTTGCCGCAGCTAGTCAACGACACCACCATTGACTACCAGGACGACAGAGATAAGGAATGGATCGGTGAGTCTCAGCTACTGAAACTTGTGGCCAAGAAGCGGGGCGGAACTCTTCCTAAATATCACTGCTGCCCTCTGCCGGTGACGCTACGAAACATTTGCCTAGGCGAAACTAAATAATTTTCGGCTGTTCAGAGGGCGGGATTTGTGCTTCCCGTCACTCTTGGCCTCCTTGGGTTTTCTCCCAGGTGATTTAATGAAGGTTATAATTAGAGCCCGGATTTATTGCAGTTTATAGCGTCAGTGCAGTAAATGCTATAAGTTGCTAGAACTTGTATTGTAGTAAGAAGTTATGTGACACGTGGTATTCACTATCATTAATAATAAATGCCACGTGTCACAAGACTTCATATGCTATGACAACTAATTCTCTTATGAAGTATTGTTCAGTGTTTTTGTTTGGGTAAGAATATAATTGAGTTGCAAAATTTCAAAATCTGACTATTAAATTTTTGTAACCTTTTTCGTTCGGTGTATACATCATGGGAAGAGGTAAAGCGAGATATTCGCAAGAATCATTCTCACCATTGGGAAGAATTGTTCATTAGCATAAGCGCACTGTATGCTAAAAATTGGTATTTGGAACTGATAGAAGTGTCTGTTGATCCCGTTTACTATTCGATGTTTTTTGGTCCCTTCAATTTTTTTGCTCTATTTATTATGTCGATTTTTCTTATTTCTTCCACCCCTATTGTAGAGGTGCAATAAGAACAATTTTTAGGTGCAATAAGAGCAATTATTTTTAGGAGCTATAACTACAATACTTTTTGCGCAATAAATCCGGGCTCTAGTTATAATTTCACGAATTGTAAAATGCAGTGAAAAATGTGTGTCAAACAGAAAAAATTATCGCCCTATAGCAGTGGCTACGTCTCTGTTGAATGCGGTTGAAATTGTGGTTGAGAAGCAAATGTCTCTGTACGTGATGACTGCAGCTTATCCTGTTTGGATTCATAGCACAACATGAAACAGAAATGGTTATATTTACACCCAAACAGGTCATAAATCATAACATTGACAGTGGATCTGCTTTGTACCTATGCTTTCTCGATGCTAATTCTCCATTTGATATGCGTACATCATACCTCATTATTTAAGTCTATGCTCGAGAAACAAATACCTCTTGTATTGTTAAGATGCTAAAGTATTGATTTCAAACTCAAAAATGCTTTGTAAAATGAAGAGCAGCAGCGTTTTGTATTACTATCGGCGTACGACAAGGACACTCACTGTCCCCGATTTTCTATATCTTCTTTGATATTATCCACACCCAACTGAACGCAGCTGGAGTGGAGTTCTATAGTAGCGGTAATGCAGTAAATGCGTTCAGTTATGCTAAAGACAGAGTCCCTGCTTCTTCCTCTTCCAGTGGACTGCAACTGCTCTCAACAAATCTTGCAAATTGTGCAATGAATATAATGCTGTTAAAACTGTCTGCATGTACATCAAGCCTAGAAAATGTAACCTGCCCGCCGATAAAGCCACTCTTCTCAATGGTGCCGATCTTCCTTAAGTGGGCAGCTTCGCTTACCTGGGCCATAAAATCACCAGTGATTTTCGTGGTGACTAGGATGTAGAGAAGGAAACACGAAAGCTTTACGCAGTAGATAACATGCTAATCAGGAATTTCGGTGGAGGAAAAGTAACCAGTTAATGCTTGCAGCATCTTTACCATCCATCACCTCCATCCTCGGGTCTCTGGTGGGGGGTATCATTATGGATAAGATTGGACCCCGGACGACCCTTCTGTGGACCGCGATACCCTGTCTCGCCTCCTGGGGGTTCGTCGCCTTCGCCAACTCAGTCGGTGTGATGCTCGTCGGCCGCTGCCTGACGGGCATTTTCCTGGGCATCTATTCGCCTGTACCGCAGGTAACGGATTTATTTTAATGGTGATTCTATCGTCTTTTCTCAATAGAATAGGTATCATCCATTTTAAATAATTTTTCTGTTTCATCTTACTCCTCATATCTCCGAGTATCTTTTCATCTGCGTCACAAGAAACAGATCTTTCTCATTTAATGATCCTTTAGTACTTGCTGGAACATACAGTACTTCGACATCTGTTCACCTTTGCCGCTGGTAACAGACTTTTCTAAAGTTATTAATTCATTATCATCTGATATACGAGGTCCCGCACGTTAAAAACAGGAACGAATACTAAGTTTCATGTTGCATCTGTATTCGGGTAAAGTTGTTATCGTGACCAGCACCAAAAGCCAATTTGGGTATCCCTTGTTCTTTCCCTGGCCTTTTAGAACCTCAGCTTACGTATAACATAGTAACAATACTGGCCTTCATGCAGCAATGAAGCATGGGTCTCTCAATTTTGACCTTCCCGTAACTCTGCGTATGCACGATAAGAGAGAAGGAAATACTCGAAGTGCTCAATGTTTCCAATAACCTGCAATCATGTTCAAGTGTCAGTTCTGACAACGATAAGCTATCGCCTGCATTGCCATATCTCAAAAGTTGTGTCACCTTCTGATTGTGATGCACTATATTCCCATCTCGTGAAGTATGTCTTTTTGTGTAGTACTTTCCGATGTCCCTCATTGCATTTACGCATTACTCCAGGAATTGAAATTCGAGTTGGGGAGTCGAAGGATATAAGATACAAGACTAGGAACTACTGTGTGCCCAACCCAATCTGCTGGTATTCCTAGGTATTCGACTCTGACTCCGTAACAAAACCAGTACCTATGCAGCGAGACTATACCAACTCAGCCAAGCTACAAGCTGCTAAAAATGCCCTCGGAGATCAAGCAAAGAAAAACTTTTGTTAACATTTGATTTCAGTTTCACCATTTAGGACCTGAACTTTTAAATATGATTAAGGACCGGACTTCAGGAGTCGGATATATTTTGTTCCGATTCAACAACCCTGGATTTAATTTGTTCTCTTAATATCCACTGCAGGCGCTAGGCGCCTTTCAATACCTAAAATTTCCGACACACAGTTTGCTGATATCGAAAACTCAGCAACATTCGTGTCAAATTATGCTTGTAGTTCTACTAACATCTTGAAAAAATATGTTTTATGTTTTCCATCGATGTTGTGTTGAATTCTTCAAATGAAGACGAGGAATGCTAGCTACTTGTGTCTTCCGATACATCATGTGACGACTTTATCATAGGAGCTAGAGAACTAACTACCTCTATGTCTTTCGGCGTATATTTCCTCTGGCCTTGAATACACGGAATTTTCGAGATTGATATTATAAAAACAGCAAATTTAGACCAGAACTAAAGTAACCTATCCTCCCCACAGGTGTACGCTACTGAGATCGCCGAGCCCAAGTACCGAGGGCTCATGGGAGCATTCCCCGAGGCTGCCGTGGCCTTAGGGTCCATGTTGTGTTATGTCTTCGGGTAAGTGTTGCTTATAGGTAGTACATGACTAGCAGTGTGTCATAGTTTGAATTGTTTTCTACTAATGTTTTTAATTAACATAAAATAATACTTCTTCTGGATTAGGAATTCTATTTTTATTTTATTTTTTATTTTTACTATACTAATGTATAATATTTTCTGGGTTATTATGCATCAGTGTCTCTAGTCTCCAAAATTGACGACAAAATATTCGCATTGATACCGTCTTTATTCTTCATTCTTCGCCTGAGACACTGTGGTATATACTGTAATTATCTTGCTCTGCTTCATTGCACCGAGTCTACAACATTGGTTCTTGCCCAAACAGAATATTGGCCTCAACGTGAACAGTGGCAATAGCTCATAGAGGGCCGGGGTGTAAGTCCCGGTGTCTTTTTTGGAATGGGCCTTTTGGTTCGTCTACTGCCGCCTATCTAATCTAGTCTCCCCACAGGTGTACGCTACTGAGATTGCCGAGCCCAAGTACCGAGCTAACTTTGAGCGAAGATTCACAGTTGGCCCCGAAATTTACCCTAGTGAATTGTCAATGATTCCCTGTTATTGAAGACATAACACAAGTGACATAATTTTGCACAGACGTACTAGTTTAACATTTTTTTTATTCTAGACAAACTAAAAATACAGAAATTTAGAAATACTATGCTCGTTACTAATTTAACTTAACGCTTTAACTGCGACCCCGCTACATGTGATGGTCAATCATTTTTATCTATGTATAATACTCCTTTTGGATCATCAAAGGCTTCATTTATCTGTGTTACTTGAACATTCAAATGTAGAGGTCATGACATTAAAACATGCCACTATCATCATCTTTCTCTGTATTCTATCAAGTGCAAAGGAAGATATATTTTCGTGCTTGATTTACCCTAGCACACTACCAGTTACAAAAATTTTTATTCACTATTATAGCAGTCACGGCGGTAAATCGTAAGGCCTAATGCCAGAGATTTGCAGGAACAACTGGACACAAGGGTGAGCGGCTCACACATCATCTTGAAAAATATTTAAACTCGGTAGCATAGATACGATAACTTGAAGGACGTGCGAGCTTCACATCCTCGCATCTCGTTGTTCTTGCGCATGTATATTGTGGACCCGGAATTACATGCAGTACGAGCGACGTCTGTGAGTCGTCATATGCTATCTTTTCCTTCTAAGCAAAACTTTGCGTTCTATGTATTTGCTAGCCTCGCACTCCCACCCATCCTGAATGGAGCCTCTGAAGTGCGGTCTTGTGTTCTTGAGACGAAGGCTGTGGTGGCGACAGCTCTAGAGATAACCTTGAGATACCCACCTACAGTAACTTCAATGTCACGATCAACCCTATCTGCTTCTTCTCTACAATCAGTTATGTCGCAGTATTTCAAGTATCTTGACAGTCATAATGTATAGAGTGGACCTGAAGTACGTAAATACTAAACGTTTAAATGGAATGATGAGTAAGCGTACAATCTACGTTTGTGGAAAAAGTATGAGAGATGTGGTCGATGCGGTTACAACCTGCAGTGCTTGAGATATTGCGAGTTGGATAAAAACGGCCTCTACAAATTGTAAAGAAATTACACTGAAGTAGACACGGTATTTTATCAATGCGCCGACTTGTAGAAGCCTTACAGAGTGGCGTACATTGTCCATAGCCTTAACACTGGACCAGTTATTCGGTTGCTAAGTTTCTAATAAAATGGCACAATTACAGAGACCTGATGGACTGGCGCAAGTTGGCCATCACCTCAGCACTGCTGCCGGGTATTCCGCTCTTCCTCTCCATGCTCAAGATGCCAGAGTCTCCACAGTGGCTTACTAAGCGCGGCAAGCTCGCCGAAGCTAAGAAATCTGTGGAGTAAGTATATTTTCTGCGATAGCGTCACTTGTTGACTTGTTCTCGTTAAATTAACAATCTAATGAAGGGAAGTTCAGGCAAGGCCACCTACACAACATCTTCCCCATAGGTGGCCTTGGTGCAGTACGTCTTATCATAAGACTGGTGTGCCTACACTTAGATGCATCAAAATTACATGCATTTTTGTCCCAAAACCGAAACACGCAAGTGCATCAGAAGGAGAAAGTGCATCCTAATGATGCATATAGGGTCCTATGATGCACTTGGTCACGTTGATGCACTTATGTGTTTCGGTTTTGTGACAAAGCTCATTATGCACCAAGACGCATCAAAAAAGTAATATTGATCCACCTGAGAAGTCAAAATTTCGAAATTCAATAGCGATGTGCATGTTAGTAAGTAACCGCGTCTCGTTTCTCATGTGTAACAAAACTACAAAGCTTTTGTTCGGGCACTTTCTTTTTGCGGAAATATGGTTTTCTGTCGAAATTATGTTTTTCTATCTGCTTTGATGCCACACCAAACTACGCCGTGAAACACCTACGAGCATCGAAATTTTCCTTGGTGCAAGTAGGGCGCAGTATTTCTACGGCATATACGTTAATAAATTGTAATGACGCTGATACAAACGACAATAATGAAAAAGTTATGCATCTCATATGCAGAACTCACAGATGCCTACATTCTGACGATCTGCTAAAGAGAAACTCTTTGAGCAAATTACAAATTTCTTTCTTTATTTGACTGTTTTCAACATTGCATCCTTAATGGACAATATATATATATGTATATATCTTGCGAGAAATCTGTACACCCATCTCAAGCGATTTCATTTATGACTGTACCTTGAAAATGAATGTCCCTGAGAGATCTGGCAGGCTCGACCATAATCTAACTTGTTCAGAAATTGAAGTGTCTGACAATACTTCTTTGCTAGTCAAGACAATAAAAATTAAATTGATGTTACGAACGTGCCCTCTGTCATCTGCAGGTTCTTCCGAGGCCCAGGCTATGATGCCGAGTCTGAGGTAACAATGATCAGGACTAACATTGAGGCAACGGACGGCGCCGAAATATCTCTGTTGGACCAACTTAAGCTTTTCAGGTAAGAAAAAAAGAGCATTTACATGTCAGGCGATTCTAAGATTATCACACTTTAAGGTAGAGTCTTAGAATCTGCATCATCAACTCGAAACTGTTGAAGATAATAGCTACATGATGACTCAATAACATAGGCTAATCTTAGCAGCTTGAGACCATTTATATCACAATTACTTACAATTTACATTTTGAACTTTTTCTAAGTCCAAAAATCAGTTTAGAGTTAGCTGCTTACTGCAAATGACAGTTCACTCAACTCACAGGCAAATGTTAGGTTAAAGGTAAAGTCAAATTTGACTGCACTCTTCACTGGGAATCCCACACCCACTGCCGTTTGACGAGCTGATATCGTGCAGTCAGGGAGGTAGCCAGCAGCTGAATGACAATTTACCAGTCCCTCGTGTGGGCGAGTATCCTTTGATTTCGTATGCAGTTTTGAAGTATTTTCTGCATCATCAAGCACGGTATGACGAGAGAGATGATACATATAAAATTCACTGTGATGAAAATGCCTATTAGCTGTGGTTGTAAAAAGTGCGTTTTTCGAAGTTAAGTGATAGGCCGAATGGCAACAGCGTCTCCTTGAAGCACAGCACCCACCGCTTCGATTTTCAACGCTGGTAACGTAAATTTTTACTGGATCACTTCGGCATCTGAAGGGCAAGGGAATTACAAGGGATTCGCAAACGAGTCGTCGGTACCAAGTTAGTTCTGTTTTTGAAACAACCAGATCATCAAACTTCTAAACTTAGGGCAAAAATTTAAATTTTCTTAACTGTATCCACTACGTGTATTCTGCATATACAGTATGTGGGAGCTCTAAATCACATTGAAATTATGAGGGTGTGCATGGTTTTCGATGTCGATCCTAGGTGGAGGAGATCTATGTGCTTCCACTGTTGGTTCTGGCGCTTGCTCTTCGGCATCAAAAGGAGGACCTCATGTTTTATCTCCCCTTACAATACGGGAAACGAACCCATGTTTTCATCGTAATACGGTTCCAGGTGCTACAGTTAATTATGGGCGCAATCACGATTCGCGGCCTCACTTCTAAGCAGGTGTAACAGACCAGTGACACTGCGGTGAATGCTCACGTTGTTCTTTCTTGATGTTCTGCTCTATTCATAGAGTCCCACACCCTGTTCGTTATATCGTCTGTCTGGTTTTCATTTGACTGCACCTTAAATATATTAAGATCCATGTTGATTCCAGTTAATGCAGGTTAGTTCCCAGCCATATACAAATGTATGCCGTCCTACTACTTGCCCTCATAAAATATTTTTGCGAGGTTAAGACATAGTAACAATAATTTCTCGTTTCCCGTTCTTACAGACTGCCCCAGAACTGGAAACCGATCCTGGTTGTATTCTTTGTATTCATGTGTGGCCAGTTCAGCGGCTTTGCTGTGGTTGTCAACTACACCGTCACCATCTTTGACGCTGCCAACACCGGCCTCAACTCCAACACCTGCACCATCATCGTCGGCACCGTCAGGTGAGCGAGTGGTGAACTCTGTTCTTCACCTCTCTCTTAACGCCCTTGGCTTGACGTTTTAATTGATAATAGTGATAACTGCCAACAGCCGTGGATTTACTACTTATGTAGAATTTAATCCAATGCTCTTATTCTAAGCGCATCCTGCAATAATGGTAGTCGTACGTCACCATTCCGCCTGTTTTCAACGCATCTAGAGATTTCTAGCTATGCCTTCGGGAGGTTTGTCTTTCGTGCCCATTTTGCTTCCTTCCATTTTCATATTCCTGCAGATCGCTTTTTTGCCTGTTCTTCCTCTTCTTTTTCGATCTTTTTTTTCGAAATGTGTCTATGCGCATTGATCCTGTGTGGAAAGACCCTCGAAATTCGACTTGCGAAATTCGACTTGACGGAATACCGAGAAGATGATAGTGGCATGTTTTACTGTCGTAAACTTTACATATAGATGCATGACCTTGATGGTCCCAAAGGACCATGACACCTAGATGAAAGTGATTGTCCATCATATATAGTGGAATTGCAGTCATAGTTTCAAGTTTAATTAACAATGCGCTCTGTGTCTCTAATTCCGCTACAGCTATTCTTATTCTGAATTTTCTTATTTTAGGCATATCTAGAATAAACGATGTTAAACCAACGTGTCCGTACAAAATAATGTTACTCGCATTATGTTCTTAATATTGGGTGAACACTCGAGTAAATATAGAGGCCATCCTTGAATCTTCTTCCTATGCATGTTAGCTTCAAGAATGAATACCACAGTGTGCTGCACTTGTATTTCGTTGGGAACTGTATGCAGATAAGATAAGATAATAAATGATTTATTGTTACCATTATTCAGTCACAAATGCCTCGAGCCTCTGATTATCGTCTCATGCACATACGTTTTTAAGGTATACAAGGTGTTCAAAATTTATCGTAACAATTTTTTTCACACATTTATTAATTTTGAATTGAAATGTACAAATCAAACCAAAATAAACATATTGTCTGAATATTATTCTCTCCGAATATTTATGATTTATTCAATACGCCTTCCATCGTCATTGATAACCTGCTGCAAATGCTTGAAGAACGCTTTACAAGTCACGAATGATAGCCATTCCTTCTGGAGTGTTGCCTTTAAAGCCTCCAGATTTATGTGATGGGAAGCTGAGACCTTGCTTCCAATATGGAGCAAATGCTGAGATCAAGAGGATTAAGGTCTGGAGATGAAGGAGGCCATTCTTCCTTGGAAATGAACTCTAGCACCTTGCCTGTTTACCACTCTTGAGTCTTTTTGCTCCGTGCGCGGGCGCAGAGTGAGTGAAAGATGTTAACTGGGTTTGTTAATAATTTTCAGTATACTGTAGATTATGACAAAAAAAACTCTCTTTGTCCACTTCTTTGGACAGATGTACGCTTTGTTCATTTCGTATTAACTCTTAAACCGAAGTTTTCGTTAAGGACTGTACTGCATGCTCTCAATTAGCATTATCGCTGGAACTGCTCTGCACGACCTCTGTATTACCTTCAAGACTAGCACTCCCCGCATTAAATCATTGTTTGTGCCTTGTTAGCTTCAAGACCAAACGTTACATTAGTTTATCATTTGCTTTGTTAGACTAACGCCACTATCCTCTGGGCAGATTCCTCTCGACGCTGGTGTCAGCAGTGCTACTGGACAGAGTCGGTCGCAAGCCTTTGCTAATCACGTCAGCCATTGGTTCGTCCTTAGGCATGTTGTCCATTGGAATATTTTTCTATATCAAAGAAAATGGAAATGCCGATGTAAGTTTACACTATCTTAAACTAATAATTCGAGTTACCCTAGGCTAGATGCTAGACTAGGAGTTGTCTGCAGTATTTCTAGAGAGTGCAGTATAAAGTATTTTCTCACAGTGTTAACTGAGCTAAAGTTATATTGCCCCATGCATGTTTCTCTTTTAAGGGTAAAAAACTAGTGAAAACTATGGCATGTATTTAGTTGTCAATATCTAAATGTTTTCAATTGCAAAAATAGCACTGTTGGGAACGTAATATATGACAGATGCTGGTCTTTGAATGATCAAAACCTTTGATTCATTACCGAAATATATGTGTAAGTGCGTATATTTTACTGCTTGTGGATCAGCTATAAGTATGCCGTCAGTGATAGCTGTAGAAACCTATGCAGAACATAAGAGTTGAGTGAATTTACTTGACATAATTATTACTTGACATAATTATTAAATGGCAGAAGGGAACTTCGGTGGGTGTACCGTGCTTGGTGCTAGTTCCTCCCCCAAAAATTAAAATATGAATGGTTGACGGACCGATTTTCCCAGATCTGAGGAATAAAACATCATTGTTTTTTAATTTACCTGGGGAGAAACCAACCCCACTCCCGCTGGTAAAGAATTCAAGCAAACAGGGTATTTATTTTGGTCAGGAAGACAAGCTCGATATGAAGGTCGTACCAAATCCACAACAAAAAGTGATGACTCAAAGCTGACAGTGACAGCTCTTCGTAGCAAGAAAGAAACCCTTACAAATTTGGCCGAGAAGTTCAAACCACAGATGATAAGTCACTTTCTCGAAACACAGTAATCAGGAGATTGAAGGAAAACGGTGTGTTAGCAAGACGATGGGGATAAAATAAAACTTAAAAATAATTTGTTGTAAAAACTATAAGGGTTCAGAAGAGCTTTGTTTCTGAATACGGCACCTTCCCCTCGGAATGATTTCAGAGAGTTATTTGGCTAAATGAGTCACGATTTTCTCTTGTGAGTGATGCTCTTGAACTGAGTCTTTGATGACCAGATGCGAAATTCAGAGTTCAGAGTACATTGTCCTAAAATATCAGTTGTGCAAGAAAAAGGAGGGATTACTGTTTGGGGAGAATACAGGAATAGAGTTGATAAAGTTTCGTGAAGGAGCTATCCCGTATTAGTTGAATACCAATTTTTGCTCAGTAAGTACTTATACTACAATTTATGCTTTGTTACTATGTTTCGGAATAAATAAAATTCGCATAATCTTAATTTTTTCCCCGAGAGTGAAAATAGTGTAGACTTGCATATCACACAAACCAACGAAACAAGTCAATACTATGTTTACAAGTTCTACACTGATATAAATATTCACTTTTCAGGAGCAAAATACACCATCGCTGCATCATATATATTTGAACGCAACTGGTACGAACTTCTTTTCCCACTCTTTTCTTCGAAGCTACTGGACCGATTTTTGTGATTTTGAGCTCAATCCTTTCGTCTTGATTTTCTCTCGTTCCATGTCTTGATTTCTTCTAGTTCCATGCATCACCAACTTGGCCGTAGAAAACTTATATACTGGCCCTGCTTGCGCTAAACATAATAATTGAACGACTATCGTTTGAGCTCGCCTTTATACTAAATTTTTTCTACTAGATAGACCAAAGATATCGTATGTCTTGATGATAAAGAAATTGTGATTGTGCAAAAATGCTTCTCTGTCGTTGGAATATCCGCTGACAGTCTCACAGTCAGCTGAAATCGTATGACTTCGACAATGCACTGTAATCATTAAACGTATTCATGGTATCGCTTCATGCGTCATGTGTTTCTCCCGCATAGGCTTTCAGGCGTAGTACTTCTAATAAACATAATATGTAATGATTATCATGCTGCATGAAATTCCCTTATTTCCCAGAACCTCGGCTGGCTCCCTCTCGCTTCCCTGCTGCTCTATGTCTTCTTCAACGAGCTCGGCTACGGCCCCATCCCCTGGCTCCTGTCGGGGGAACTCATCCCCCTCGCCGTCCGAACCCTCGGCAACGGTGTGGCCGTAACTGCGTACTCTCTCTTTGCTTTCGTTATCAGCCTGACATTCCCCACACTGCTGAAGCTCTTCAGCTCGTACGCGGCGTTCTGGATGTACGCTGCCTGCAGTCTCTCCGGTGTCTTCATTGGCTGGTGGCTTCCGGAGACTAAGGGTAAGACTTTGGAAGAGATCGAGGCATACTTTGCACCCAAGGACAGAAGGAATATTCGGACGCCTCGACCGAACGTGTGAAAAAAAGTTGTCCGTGGCAGTCGTAAGCTCCTGAACAATGTTTGTTGAACAACTGGGTGCAAAAAGGATTTAACTTTTTTATTAAAATAATTTAAATGTATGTAGTGTAAGCTCTGTGCATCTTAGAATATCGCACCAAGCTAAAAATGGTAGCAATCTCTATAGCCAGTCAGATAATTGCCTGAGATATTTTATGGGAATCCATTTTATTTTATTGTTTTTATTTTTTATAAACCACTGAATATGTCCGGTTACAGTGCCATCGATTGTTATAGTTTTACTGAGATTAACTAATCTCACCAGCTTTATTTGTCCTGAGCTCCGATCATGAGCGTTGGTTTCGCTACTTTGGAAACTGCATCAGGTGTTGAACCAAATCCGATTACATTTGAGACGACCAGACTCAACTGACCTGAGTCCTGTAGAATTGAGAACAAGATGGAGTCTGAGGCCGTCTCAGGGGTAATTGGTTGCGATTTACGCCTGAAACTCAGTCCAAAGTAACGAAACCTACGGTCATAATTGAAGTTTCCGAACATTTAAAGCTAATAAAATTAGCTTAGCTTAATGGATCTATCTCTATCAAACTACTATAACTATATCAAAAATATACCCACAGCTATTCTTGCCCCATAAATTTAAAATTCCCCAATGCTAGTACGTAGGCCAAACAATAGGCCTACTCTGCCTAAAGATACAGCAGTACTCTGAATGCTAGGGCTCGTCGTGATGACTTCAGGAATGCAAAAAGGCACGATTGTGCAAACTGTAAATGAACACTTGACCTACTTAATGTGCCTCCACGATACGTGTTAAGCATTAGCCCACGCTGCCATTTAGCTCATCATTGTCTACCTAATTAGGTTTTTTCCTGTACATCTGTGTGCCAAAATAGACTACTTCCCGATATTTGCGTGCGTAAAGATCTTATACTTGGTAAGCTATGAGAAGCTTAAGGAAATTGTAATTTCCCAAACTGATATTTTGTTCCTCATCCTAATTGTTAGCTGATCCGTTTCGTTGGACGTTGAAGTTTTGACAATTTTCGTTAGCCTTGTAAACTTTATAATGTTAAGTTCAGTTTAGAAATTTTCCCATATTGATAGGTAACAACAATTATCAGCAAGCTTTTTGCTGCTGGAATTCTTTCCATGATATTCTCATTGTAGCACTTAGTGACTGCCGAGTCTGCAGATAGTTAAGTTCATGTGACCCTCCACTCACTGAAGGTTTTAAGTTCCCAATAACTATTGTAATCTATATCATAAACCAGCTCGTCCTAGGAGCGAATTCTGTGTAAGACCTAACAAACTAAATACTTTGCCTCTCAGGTCTCATATCTGAAATCATCTCTTGTGGGTTTTGCATGTCATCAGCGTAACTGCTGCCGTGGCGGTACTAGTGCGCAGTGATATTCCTATGAGACTGATAGGGGCGGGTAACTGAAACCCCCAGCGGGCTAGCCAAGTAGTGATGGCAGCACAAGAATCAGTGCCCAATAGCGAATCAGTAGCACATTCGAAGTTGGAAGCAATATAGAAAAAATATTTAAGGAATACCTATGTAATTTGCGTGTATGTATTCTCCTCCCATTCATTGCTAATAGGCCTTGACAAATTTATTGAAAATTTTTTTACTTTTTGAATTTTTATAGCGCTATTTAACAAGTAAATGTAGTGGTGTATTTCTGCTGGCCAGATAAGTTAGTAGTAGGTGCCGCCCTAGCGTGTATTCTTTACACTAGTTAAGTCCCTAGAACATTCCCTGAGAATATTTCATTCAAGCATTCATTCTTGTACGTGCCATATTGCTACTAATGAAGTAATGATTAGTGTTTTTGCTCTTCCTCTGGCTGCTAAAGTTGCCGTTCCCATGCATGAGTACCGTTGCCTCTTTTTGGCCTTCGGTACATCTTGGTTCGCACCCACTTTTCTTTCTGTCTTCTTTATTTGCACTCTTCTCGTTCTCTCTTCGTTCCATCCTCTTTTTTCCTAACTTGCTGTACCCATGCGCGGTGATCCAGTTTAGAAACGCACTTCCTCCCGTGTGTTGTTTCCACATTTCTCTCGATGGAGTGCGTGCGCCCTTTTTCCTTTCATTAGATTACTCTGAACACGTTAACAGCAACAGTTCCTCTGGAACTGTTTCATGCATTCTTCTGGAATATGTTGTATGAGAACGTTCCCTACGCAAACTTGGCTACTATAAAAAAGGCTAAGTAGTGCCAACGCTGCTCGATATATAACGCGTCTTAATTTCATTCCCAGAGGCAGTTGAACATTTTTATTTAATTTATTATGGCTTCAAGTGTATGTTGTGTAGAAAGTTAGAAATTGCTACATTGAAAAATAAAAATTAAATAAGTATTTTTTCTCTAGACTGGTAGTAGCATCCTATACGTTTCATTTATGCTATGGCAAACTTCCTATACGCCCGAAGCTCGCTACAATAACACTTGATTGTATTGTTGGATGTGGTAAGAACTTATGCATATAACAACAATAATCTGAATATTTTCCAACGAGGCATAATTTTCACAGTTTGACTTACCAGTGTGTCCTTTCTCATTCATACCGTTACCAACGTTCTTTTCTTTGTTCTTCTTTCCCAACTTTCTGATAACATTCTCTATTATTTTCCCTGCATGGGGTCTCTTGTATCCCTTTAATCGCCGTTCTTTCTTGTTTGCTTGTTCTACTTTACGCAAATGGCATAAAACTTCCATTGGACCAGCCAATTCATTGCCGATGTCATCTCTGGTCACTCTCGAATTTCACCCGCTCATTGGCTGATTTGGGTGACTCCAACCGCCAATGGCAACCCGTCTTCAGCGAGCAGACTTGTTCGCTGGATATTTCATGCATTATTTATAAAATTATTATCTTTGCCAGTGCTTGTTATGTCAACTTTACAGTGCAGCTAATATGCAATATATAAGGAGCGTGTGTGACGACCCTGTGGTGTAAACGGTTAACGGCAAACTGCCGTCTGCTGAGGTAATACACCAGAGAGATAAGTAGTTCTTTATGAATCGCACATTGAATGATAATTTTTTTATACTTGCATTAACCATTTACAAGAAGTAAAGGCTTCTGTCGTAATGTATAGTAATGAAATAGACTGAATCAGATTTTCCATTTTTTATACAAATATTCTATATTTTTGCTATTAATAATATGTATTCCTTAATAAATCGTTTGGTCTAAAATGTGCTAGTTATCATTTCCTTAAACATGCACGCTATCTGTGGGAGTGATGCATAAATGTGCATCAGCGTACAGTGGCGTGCAGATGGGGGAGACGGGGCGATGTCCCTGGGCATCCAACAGGCGACGAAGACCAAAGAAAATGTAGAAGAAGGGCCTTAAATGGGTGAAGAAAACAAAATAAAACAGCAAAGGAAAAAGGACCAGGAACACGAAATAAACTAGCACAGGAAGAGGAATATCAAACGCGCCACTGAAATGAAACAGAATAGAAGAGAAAGAAGGACATTAAACGGTTTAATAAGATAAAAAGCCGTATAGACTACAGGTATACTTGCCGGCACAACCAAAGCAAAAGTCACGCAGCTGATTGGTGCAAATGCAGTCAAACATTTTTTGCTCTAACAAGAGGCCTCACTCAAAAACAAACTGCTGTGATAACGCAAATAACAAATGCATACATCAGCTTAAGACATCGATAGAACGTGCAGTTAATTTCAATGAATTTTAGGTCATTTCGGTGTCACCCACGTTTGTTGATAAACACATTCTTTCCATCACCATAATTAAGCACTTCGCCTCTTGCTAGACACCATTGTTTTTAAATAACGAAATACTTTATACCAGTTTTTCATCGATTAGCCCTAAAACCTATCGCAATTTGAGTAGGCTACCAGTTGTAGTGCCGTGTATGATTTCAGCCAAGTGAAGAAACAATTTATATCGATCACTAAACTTAAGAACTACCTACGCCTTCAACAGTAATGGCAAATAATTTGTATTAACACCGCTTCATTATGCATGTTCGCGGCTGCACTGTGGTGTTTCCCATTAAGGGTGCATATGAACCTACGAAGGACCTCTACTGTGGTTCACGCACGGACCCCTTACTGGTTCATGACGTTTACAGCTTCTGTGAGGACAAAGTTGGTGCCAGCCTGCCAGGTGACTGTTGGTCTGGTGTTGAACGTTGAGCTGAGAGGACGTGTGGTGTGTACGATATACATATAAATTTTATCAGTTTTCCAAATCCTTTACTACCCCGATCTTTTTCCACTCCCTTCTTTTGATGAAGCGGCGTATGGCGGGAGAACCTTCCCCGGGGGCACTCAGACAGGAAGCAAAGTGGATGAACTTGCCATGGAGAGTCAGGAGATAACGATTCTTCATTCATACTAATTTCATAAGAGGCGATTCTTTGTGGCGAAGTTGTGTGCGTGAGTACAACCACAAGTTGCAGAAAGGACCAAATTCATGTCTACGTGACGACCAAAAACGTGGTTGTCGCACGGAGACTCGTTTTTGTTTATGTTTACGACCACTAGGTATTCGCACCTTCATTTTGAGTGCGCTTATCGGTCTTGGTTGTGACGTCACATTGTTTATTTACAAAGTGAAGTTGTTTGATTGGAGCAGAATTTGAATTTTTATTGGGGCTAAAAAGTCTTGTTTGTGGTTATAGGTTACGTTAGGCTGAAATTTACACCAAAACCGCGTAATTGAAGACTGCTACTGTTTATAGAGGGGTAGGCTATATGTAGTTATTTGTTTGTTTACAATATGAACTTGTCATGTTTGTTGAGAGAGGGTGCTGCATACCATCTCATGTCCCGCATTTCCGAGGGCGGCAAACTACTTGCCAAGATCTTGGCGAGAAGTGCCACACTATGAAAGGAGGTTCCACAGGTCGCGGCGCCCACCCGCATTTCCGAGGGCGGCAAACTACTCGCCAAGATCTTGGCGAGAAGTGCTACACTATGAAAGGAGGTTCCACCGTTCCACAGGTCGCGGCGCTCATAGGCGCCCACCCGCATTTCCGAGGGCGGCAAACTACTTGCCAAGATCTTGGCGAGAAGTGCCACACTATGAAAGGAGGCTCATGTCCTTGTGACCGCTCTAGTTGCTCGTCAATGGAACCATAACTTTGTTTATGGTTGCAAATTTTTGGTTGTTCACGGAGAAACGCCTCAGATGTTTGTGGAGAAGCGTCTGCCGTTGCTCACTATACCAGCATAACAGACTCTGTAGGGTAGAATGGGTGATTTCACCGCGGGTGGTATTTTTTTCATTATAGAGCCTATGTCTCAAAATGAAACTGACATACAGAAAATCTGGAAGTTCCAGTGGTAGAGAAGTTACTAAGGATCAAATTAGGCTATTTAAGACGCATTTCATTGCTATAGGGAGTGGGAAGGGCTGTAAATAATAAGAGTGACAATTTTCAACTTTTTAGGTGTACCTACATTTTCATGTTTAGGTAATGTCTCATTATTCCCACAGATTATTCACTGAAGAAGTATTTTGGTTAAGCTAGAGGTAGTTGACTGCATTAACTAGATGGGTCAAACTCACCGCTTGGATAAAAAATTTACCCAGCCACACCCTCCCCCCCCCCACGAACAGTTGGAAGACAATCGCATTTGTCTACAAATTCTGTTAATTAAGGAACAATGCCGAGCCTATTATTTACATAAAAATTTTGCCCTCACACGAAC
>LQNS02000303.1:6517313-6541369 GCA_001587735.2 Parhyale hawaiensis
AGACAGGTACATTTCACTGCATCTCATTAGAGGCACATTGTTTTCGTTGCGTCTTACACGTAGTATTCGCCTAAGTATATTATTCAATATTACTTCAAGCTTGTGAATGTGACAACGTGGGTTATCTTGGAGTACCGGTAACAGGTTTTAACACGGGTTAATTTGTTTTAATATGGGTCAACTTGGTTTAACTAGGGTTAACTTGGGTATCATGGGTAAAATTAGGTTAAATAGGTTAACTTAATAAACTTGGGTTATCTATGGTTATCTTTTGTTAATTTGGGGTAAAATGGGTTAACTTGGGTTATCTAGGGTTTTCTTAGGTAAACTTGGGTTGAAATTGATTAAATTGGATAAACTTGGGGTAGGCTAAGTTGGGTTTACCTGAGTTTACTTGGGTTATCTTAGATTAACTTGGGTTAGATGAGTTTAGTAGGGTTATCTTGGGTTAAGTTGGGTTAACTTGGCTTACTTGGGTTAACATGAGTTAAATTGGGTTAACTTGGGTTATATTGGGTTAGCTTAGGTTAAGATGGATTAAGTTGGTTTAACTTGGTAAAATTGGGTTATCTAAAAGTTAACTTGGTTTAAGTTGGGTTATCTTAAGTTAAGTTGGGTTAAAGTAGGTTAACTCAGGTTAACTTCACTAACTTGGCTTAAATTGGGTAAACTTTGGTTAAATTGGGTTAACTTAGGTTAAATTGGTAAAATTAGGTTATCTTGGACTAAAATGGGTTAAGTTGGGTTAACCAGGGTGTTGTAAGGTTAATTTCGGTTAAATTGAGTCAACTTGGTAAAATTGGGTTAACATGTATTAAATTGGGTTAACTTTGGTTAAAATAGATTCAATTGGGTTAACTTTTGTTAATTTGGGTTAAATTCGGTTAACTTGGGTTAAACTAATTTAACTTATGTTATCTTGGGTTAACTTGGGTAATCTGATTAGATAATTCAAGTTAACCTAAGTAAATTCAAGTTTAGCTAAATCAACCCAAGTAAACCCAATTTAACCCATGTTAACTCATGTTGAAACAGGTTAAACCAAATTAATTTAAGATAGCCCAAGAAATCTAAGTTAACACAACTTTACCCAATTTAACCCAAGTTAACAGTTTTTAACACAAGTTAACTCAATTCGACCTAAGTTAACCCAATTTAATCAAGTTAACCGACGTTAACCCAAGTTAAACCAAGTTAGCATAAGTAAACTCAAGTTAACCAAAGTTTACCCAATTAAACCCATTTCAGCCCAAGTTAATCTTAGAAAATCCGAGATAACCCAGGTTAACCCAACAACCCATTTCAACTCAAATTAACTTATGATAACCGTAGATAACCCAATTTTACCAAGTTAACCCAGTTTAACCTAATTTAGCCCAGTTTAACTGAAGTTCCCTCAGTTAACCTAATTTACGCAAGTTAATCTACGTTAACCCAAGTAAAATGCAGTTAACCCAAGTAAACCCAATTAAGTTAACCAAAGTTTACCCAGTGTAACCCATTTTAACCAAAATTAACCTAAGAAAACCCTAGATAACCCAATTTAACCAAACTTAACCCATTTCAACCCAAATTAACTTAAGATAACCGTAGATAACCCAATTTTACGAAGTTTAACCAAATTTAACAAAAGTTAAATTCAGTTAATGCAAGTAAATCCAAGTTTACCCTATTTAACCCATTTTAACACAAGTTAACCTAAGGTGACCCAAGTTAACTAAAGTAACCCAAGTTAACCCAATTCTACCCGTTTTAACCCAAGTTAACCCAAGATAGTAAAAGTTAACCCAAGATAGTCCAAGTTAACCCATTTTAACCTAAGTTAACCCATTTTAACCCAAATTTATCTAAGATAACACAGTTATACCAAGTTGCCCAATTTTGCATATTTTAACCCAAGTTAACTTAAGATATCCCAACTTAACCCAAGATAACCTTACTAAACCCATTTTAATCCAAGTTAATCTAAGATAACCCAAGCTAACTCAAGTTAACCCAATATAACCCTATTATACCAAATTAACCCAATTTAATCCATTTTAACCTAAGTTAACCCAAGTTAATCCAATACAACCCAAGTTAACCCAATTTAACACAAGTAAGCCCATGCTAACCAAGTTAACCCAAGTTAGCCCCATTTAATGCAAGTTAACCCAAGTAAACTCAGGTAAACCCAACTTAACCCAAGTTTACTCAAGAAAACCCTAGATTACTCAAGTTAACCCACCATTTGACCCAAGTTAACCCATTTGAACCCAAATTAACTAAAGATAACCCAATTTACCTAGTTAATCTAGCTTAGCCCAATTTAACTTAATTTAACCCAAGTTAACCGAATTTAACCCATGTTAACCCAAGTTAACCCTGGATAAACCGAGTTAACCCATGTTAAGACACGTTAACCCATGATAACCCAACCTAACCTAAGATAACCCAATTTAACTCAAGTTACCTGTATAGTTAACACTAGTTAACCCGGTTAACCCGAATTAACATAGTTAACCCGAGTTAATCAGTGTTAACCGTCCGTGATTAACCATGGTTAACCCAAGTTAGCTCTCATTAACCCTCGTTAACCCTTGTTAAGCCTATATAACCCTCATTAAGCAAAGTTAACCCTCGGTAACACTCATTAACCTCCGGCAACCCTCATCACCCTTCGATAATCCTATTTCAACCTCGATTACCCTATAAATATATAGTTACAATTAGTTAACCCTCGGTTATGCTATTTTACCCTCATTACCCTCGTTAATCCTCGATAATCCTCGTTTGCCTTAGTTAACCCTCGGTAAGCCTCCTTAACACTAGTTAACCATAGTTAGTTTTAATTTGAACTTGACTTATTTTAATTTGAAATTGATTTATTTTAATTTGAAATTGATTTATTTTAATTTGAAATTGATTTATTTTAATATGAAATTTATTTATTTTAATTTGAAATTGATTTATTTTAATTTGAAATTGACTTATTTTAATTTGAAATTGACTTATTTTAATTTGAAATTGACTTATTTTAATTTGAACTTGACCTATTTTAATTTGAACTTGACCTATTTTAATTTGAACTTGACGTATTTCAATTTGAAGTGAAAAAGGTATAAACTTGTTTTCTACTATTTGAGTGATTTTCATATGGATCTGACTCTAATACAGGGAGTTATTGTTTGTCCCATAACACTAACGAGACCCCCAAAAAAATACAACAAAAGTCAACTTTTGGAGTAGCATATTTATGGTTTGTAAAATGAACGTTTGTGTATTGCACCTTCCTTGGGCTACAAAATAAAAATTTTAGAAACATATTTCGAGCTCCAGTTTACCTTTGTTTTTGAGATATTTACAAGACCGTTTTTTCCGATCACCTTTTAACTCCGATCACATAAATTTTATGAAAAAACGTGTTTGAGCAAGAACTATGCACTGAAAACTAAAATCCGTGACTTGTTCATGCATAA
This sequence comes from Parhyale hawaiensis, assembly GCA_001587735.2. NCBI lineage: Eukaryota > Metazoa > Arthropoda > Malacostraca > Amphipoda > Hyalidae > Parhyale > Parhyale hawaiensis. The sequence continues at coordinate 6,520,772 of LQNS02000303.1, forward strand.
AAACATATTAACATAGCCTAGGATGTTATATTTTTGCTGGGGTTTGATTGTTTGTTAGCCATATAACTCAATAAGGGTAGCACCCCCAATGGGGTCATACGTTTCGCATACAAATTCGCCGTACAAATTTACTTCATGCTTCTCTACCAGGCCAACCAAACCCAGCTCCGACAGGGCAGGAGTTGTGTATCGCTTCCATTGTACTGAGGAACGCTGTAACGCGCTCTACATAGGATACACGACGAACGCCCTATCGAAGCGATGCAAGCAGCACAGGTATAATCCCAGCAGTATCAAATCACATTACTCAGTCGAACATCACATGAACGTGCCTCTTGCTGAAACCCTAGGGTAGAGGCGTCAGTCTCCGATCACTTTTAGACCCCTCCATTAAAAAACTGCTGCAAGACAAACCATTGATGCTAGGAAGATCAGCTAGGGCTCAAATTGTAGCCAAAGAAATGCTTAAATATGTCGTGCAAGTTGTAAATTTCAATTCCACAAACTCAAAGTTAAGGAATTTTTTAAATGGGAAAATTGCATGAAAATGTGCCTATTTCTTCAGTATTATGAAAACTACCACTCTCGGGAAGTAATTTTTTTGAGGGGTTTGCTTGCACTAAAGTCGCGATATCAGTGTTTGACATCGTAGTACACATATTGGACTAACTTCTGGTAATTTTTTCATGAGTCCGCTTAGCATCTCCTACAGGGGGGGGGGGGGGGGATCGGACATTGCAGGCAAAAAACATGCATGTCGTTAGTCTCCGATCAAAATTCAAAATTATTTTTTTTAGCCACGATTATATTAAGTTCATTGTAGATAGCTGGCGCACCTTTTAGAACTTGGTTTCATATTCTAACATTTGTACTTTTCTTGTTTCAGGATGGCGTTAGTCTCCGATCACCATAACGGTCACTGTGGTCGATCGGTCGACCACAGTGGTCGAACACAAAAACCGCAGTGATCGACCAATCGGACATTGCGGTTTATTGATCGACCACTGTGGTCGACCAGATAACCGCAATGATCGACCGGTCGGACATTGCGGTTTATTGATTGACCACTGTGGTCGACTTAGCTTCAATTAATATATTTGGGAGGATATCACTCATTTTGGAGACATAACGCTCAAGCCAAAAAAAATTTCTCAAAGAAAATTTCAATTTTCTTTTCAGTCATGTGGCAGCTCAAAAAGAACTATTTGAAACTATTTCTTGTCACAACTTTATCACAAATTGAGGCTAGGTTACTCTAGAAGTCCTAAACTTTCAATTTGGGGCATTTGAATGACATCAAAAAGGGACATGGGGCGTTTTTTTACTCACCAGTCAATGTTACCCCCAAACAGGGTAGCTACAACATTGACTGGCAACATTTTGTCATTTTATGGAAAAGTGGTTGGAGTGAGGAGGCTGAAATTCTTTTGTGAAGAAAGCAGTACTACTGTATAGAGCAACTTTGTAGAAAAGTTGCAGAACAATTGATTCAGTAGTTAGAAAACTGCAGTAGCCTATGACAAAGTTGAAAACCGGTCAAAGTAACCTCACTTTATGGTACCTAGCATTTAGAAATTTCAAAAGAATAAAACTCAATGAGTTTTCATGCCAGGAAAAAAAAATGACAATTTTGGAATTCATAAAACGTTCCTATCAAAGATAACTACCTACCTAGGCTATAGAGTCAAATGTTCTATTAAGTTTTCTTTTGATGTGTGATTTTCGATTGCTTCGACGTCTAACCGACTCTTTAATATTTGTCTGAGGGGCTTGTTTTTTGTTTCAAATTCAAGACAGTTCTGTCACCTTTGAAAGGGACCTTATACCATTTTTTTGCTGTTAAAACTATTGCCGCAATGACTAAAGAACTGACACCTTTTCCATGTGGCGAAATAACCCCCCGGAGTGATGAAATAGCAACCTTGTAGAAAAGTTGCAGAACAATTGATTCAGTAGTTAGAAAACTGCCGTAGCCTTTGACAAAGTTGAAAACCGGTCAGGTAATAGCTGCCTCTACTGCAGCTATTACCTTACGGTAACTAGTGGACAGTTGTGATTCAATTCCTTGTTCAGAGTATTCCCTTATTTGGGATTCATTTACTTATTCGAAGTATCTACTGTACTTCCTCTTGTTTTAACCCCTTCACTACGGTGACGATACTGTTGTCATGACGACCGCACCGCCGCTCTCCGATGACGATACCCCTATCGTCACGATTTATTTATTTGTTCCCTGCATATTCTCTATGCCGGAGCACACTGCTATACTCACTGATAGAGCATAAATATAATTAGAATACTTAATGTTGGATAGCGCATCGTATGGCGAAACCGCGCGGTCGTGCGGAAGGGGTTAATAGCTAGCTACATAAAAAAAATGTTTTTTATAGAATAGGTAATAAATTTATTTGATTACTTGATTTAAGAAATTTGATTCAATCAATGGCAATTCTGCTGCAGTGGTAGTTACCTAGACAATTAGATTAGATTAAATCAGAGTGTTAGAATATGTAGGTAGGTACGTATCTTTATGTAGGCATCTTTAAAGATAGAACTCATGTTATGTTGCGTAAATGCTCATAAGAGTTGATCATTTGATAGTGTAAAAATATTCCATTCCATGAAAGAATATTCCATTCCATGAAAAAATATTCAATTTCATGAAAAAATATTCAATTCCATGAGAAAATATTCAATTCCATGAAAAAATAATCAAATAAATAAAAAAATCATGATTTTTAATAAAAAATCTATTGAGTAAATCAATTTGATTCAAACATTACCAACCCTGCTTTTTTTCATGCCACATTTCTGCCTTGAATGATGTTTTGTTCTCTTCATCCTCCTCTTTTCTGATTTGCTGTATCAATGCACTTTGATGATATGTGGGAACACAGCCATGCATTGGTTTTGAATTTCTTTCATCATTTATACATTGGTTTAAAAAATTTCTCATCTATCTTCCTTCATTTTCCTAATTGATGCTCCTATAGTGCTACGTAAGGCATGGGAGGAGGTAGGGAGAGGGGGGGGCACATGGGACAATTCTAAAGCTCTGGAATATTCCTCCAAACCTTGGGACTAGCTATCTATGGCTCTTTGCATCACTCAAGTGTTGATGATGGCTTTTTTGAGCTGTGGTAGCTATAATGTAGCTAGTGAAAAAAGTTAACTCAAGGAATAAGATTAGCTACTTTTTACTACACCTTCACCTCTTATCTTCTATATTACCTAGCTAAAGATTTGGCTCCTTCCAGCCAAAACTTTACTGTTCTCCATAAAAATGCAGTGTTTCATGTTGCATCTATTTTCAGATTGTATAGTTATCAATATACATCAATGCTGTAGCATGGTGTTTGTCAGAAATTTAGACTTTGAAGATATTATAAAATGTTTCCTAAAAGATTATTTCCTCGCTTGAGAAAAAAACAGGTGCTGCTTTGTTGTGTAATAACTACCATTTTGTTTCTTATTTATCAACTTATGTTCTTCATTGTCTTAAATGATGAAGCCAACAAGAAACATAGAATCCATCCAAAGGATATTACAAAGTTGAAAGAATCTGTTATTTCTAACAAGCATGTAAATTTACAAAATCCAAATATTCTGACAAATGGACCCATGAAGCTCATAGAGCATATAAAAATCTCTTCATCTAAGAAATCTAATAGTAAAGCTGGAATTGAACCAGCTAATTCAATGGGTATTAAGATCGATGCTTCTAATGGGAACAAATTAAATGTTCCCACTGACCAAGATTCTACGTTTAAGTGTATAAAATCGGGCTTAGTTATATCTGCCAGTCGTGTCAATGATGATTATTGTGACTGCCCGGAAGATGGCTCTGATGAGCCCCTCACAAATGCTTGTGAAAACTCCGTGTTCACCTGCAAGCTGCACAGTAGAGGCTTCCCAAAGTCCATCCCTTCTGGCTTTGTGAATGATGGAGTGTGTGACTGCTGTGATGGCTCAGACGAGTGGCAAGAGCACATCCTGGCCGTGACCTTGCCGCTGGCTCGGCAGGATCGAATATCCCATCACCAGGCACCATGTCCTAATGTCTGCAGACGCTCTTAATGTTATATCTCGGGTAAGTGGGCGTACTGCTGTACTGCCGCTGTTGTGTCAGGTGAGTGGGTTTACTGGTGGCTTATGTGAATGTGCTGCAGCTGTTGTAATTGTGTCATTGTCAGGTGAGAGGGCTTCCTGGTAGTAATGTGAGTGTGCTGTGTCATTGTCTGGTGAGTGGGCTTAGTGGTGGCTAATGTTATTGTGGTGCAACTGTTTCGTAAGGTGAGGGGACTTAGTGGTGGCTAATGTGTGTGCTGCAATTGTTTTGTTAGGTGAGTGGGCATACTGGTGGCTAACGTATGGGTGCTGCAGCGGTTTCGTCTTCCTGAAGCAGTGGTATTGATGTCATTTATGGGCATTACAAATTTTAGTTGAGTAAAACTCATTAACTTTAACTGGTTTTGAACTTCACACTGCACTGTTTGATTTGCGCATTTGGATTGCGTTGCTGCTAGCAATATGTCACACCCCCACTAAAGTTGATATAGTCACAAACTCAATTTTGCAGAGCAGGAATGAGTTTTTAGCCATCTCAAGGGTAATTGACTTCAGTTTGATGTTTCACGTAATGCTTCTTCCGAGTTCTGCATTACTTGATGCTAATGAGCATAATTTACTTCCTGTGTTTGTACCTACCAGTCAGTCAATGATGTCTCTTGTACTTTTTTTTGCAATCGCAAGTTATAATTGTTTTCTAAATTTTGTCTGGAACTGTAAGCTTGAGCAAGAAAATATATAGGTATTGCATCTAACATGTTATTTTTGTTGCAGGAAATTATTGGACTTGCTTGGAGAAGCGGTAAAAGGCATGAATAAACAAATTGACGATGGCACTCACTTCTGTTGCAGATCACCTGGCCATCACCTAGGTACTTGCTCTACTTTGGAAGGTGATGCCTATGAAGGAAATTGTGCGTTATTAATTCATCTGGGACAAAAGTAGGTAGGCTTTGTACAATTTAAGTCTATAGAGAAATATCCAACGTCGCGAGGAAGGGTGTGATGTTTCAGTGTTTACACGTGTGGTCTTTCTTTATGGCAGATAAAATTTAATTAAGCAAATGAAAGGGGCAACAAAAGCAGTATTGGAAGCTTGAAATGTGTACCTGATTGTGGCCCACCCTTCCTATACATCAGCTTCAAAGTACCAAAGTGTTGTAGAGTCATTAATATATTCTAATGAACTCCAATGTGTGATTATGTGTTAACATATTTATTTCTTGATAGCTTTGGTGCCCAGCTTCACCAGAAGTTGTTTTCCTATTTATACATTTTGTTGTTTCGTGATGAACAGCCTTGATCACACTCACTTGTATCTTCATCAGACTTTTATTTTCAGAACTTCGTAGCTCTTGAAATGTTTGGAATGAATGCTTGAAGTAAGGCACGTTTTTGATTAAGATCAGGGCATAAATTTATAGCTACCGCTAGTCCCACTATATCAGGGTATATAGCATCGGTAGGGGTGAGTTGAGACATTTTTGGTAGTGGGGTGAGATGAGACAATTTCTAAACCCTTCACAAATTTTCTGTCATTCCCTACTTAACCATCTTTTATGGGTAAACTTTTTTAGCTATAGGGTTTGTACCCAAGTCATGTGCCTATATAATTAGAGCCCTCCTATTTATTTTATCCAGATCTTTTTTTGTTTTGTTTTATTTTGCTTTGTTTCAACTTCCCCCGTCCGGCGGGGCGTCTCAATTCACCCCGACCGACGCTATGGCTTGGAGTTTCTTTGTATTATTTTTAAAAGATTAAAACATAAGAAAGGAGTTTATTTTTGCTATAATTTCTGTCCAGGAACAGGATGGCCATATTGTGCATGCTCAGCTTCCATGAATGGCCATGATGCTTTAAACTTGAGATCAAGCTTGTAGGTTCAGGGGTAATTCCAAATTTCTTTACCGCTAAATCATCACCAAAACAAAAACACTGACATTGGAGTCAGTGCAAGGTATTTATATTTATTCTATATAACAAGGCATACCGTATATACTTGGATAGTGTCTTAAGCTTGTCAGCTTCCTGTTCAATGAGCATCAACCCGAGAATGTCCCCGTCAAACATCGGTGTTGCATGGATGCTCCTCCCCCCTCCACGTAAGGGGGAATAGAATGGGCCGTAGTCTGTATTGGTGCTTGAATGCTCACTCGAGATCTCAAATAGGTCTAACAGCTGATTAATGACACGTCAATAACTTACTTTCTTATTATTACAAAAACTCTCCTCTTGCTTTGAAGTTCTAAATGACGCTCGTGTAAATCACTCTCATCTTTGTCACTTTCCTTTCCATGTTTAGAAGCTCCACATTCGGTCTACTAGGAATTGAGTTACTGTAGTGAATAACGTTATCATGCTTATGATGATGTGTATTCCTGAAAATTCATTTATAATGTAACTTATATTTTAAAGATCAAACTGTATACCTATTCAACAAAATAATCACATTCATTTGTTAGTGTAAGCTCTGATGTTGCTCATGTTTCTAGAAACTTATCGGTAAAGTATCGGTGACTTTTATGTGTCTGTGTAGGTCAATTGCTAGGTATCAGTATTGGCAACATGAGTGGTAGGTATCGGTAAGCTTCTATTAGCTATGTCATTATCAAGAATTTAGTTGTTGAGGTCCCATGTTAATTAGAAGACTATGCACAGGAGTTTTTGTAAGTGTGAATCAGCGTTATACTCAGTGTGGAAGAATTAATCGAATGAGTTAAATTGGCCATTGAACATTACGGGGAGTTGTGCGTAGAAGGGGACCTCATTGATTGAGGACATACTGTATTTCTGTTGTGCTCTCTGTGTTTCTTCCTACTTCTGCTGACAATCTTTGTTTTTTTCCCCTTCTTTCCCGACTGGCTAAATTTTAGTGTTTTTTTGTGTGAGCAGACTCGAGAAGTAGCTACCTAGAGCCACTTGGAGAATACCCCATTGAAATTTGGTGCTGTAAAGGTGAGATTTGAACCTGCGGGCACCGCGCTTGCTTTTAACGCTTTGACAGTTTTGTTTCTAATGAAGTTAAACCAATGTAGAGAATTCGTTTTTTATTCTCGTACAGTACTGGTTCAATGACTGCATTTATCAACAAAGCGCAGCTCTAAGCAAAGGCAGTACAATGATCCCTGCATCGCACTTTGTCTCTGAGTTTATTTTTGGACATGACTAAGATAACAATAATATCGTTAAAAACAATAAGCGCTCTAGCTATCTTTTAGTTTACTTAAAACCTGAAATTAAATTTAACATATAGGCAGTTAGCGAGAAGAGTGAGGTTCGTAAGTATTTCCTTTACCTCCCGACATCCTAATGTTTCTGGGGAAAATCTCCACTGGCTGTTGATGGCACTGAAGTCCAACCAGGCCCTCACGCAGAGTAATTTCAGCCTTTAGATACTCGGCTAGGTAGGGGAGGCTAGCTAGGGGGGTAGAGAGAAAATTAGTGTCTTTTACATGTACAAGGATAATCTGTATGCATTGCATAGGTGCTTTTCTGTTACCCGAAATGCTAATGTCGGTGTGAGAGTTTTGTTTCTGCATGCACTGATGAAACTCACACTCTCAACTAGCATAATTATAGATCTCTCTGTTGTAGCTGGATATTTTATTATTAAACTGGGTAACTTAAATAATTCCCATGCTCTTCGCTCATTGTGTGTGTGATTACAAGTAGGGTAAGTGGTGCCAAGGAGACGCACTGGCCCAATGGAAACGCATTAGCGGTAAAAAAAAAAGCGGTGGTGAAGTAACTAGGCTTTGCAAGAAATGTTCGATACCTGCAAATAAAGCTTAATGTGTCTCCCAAACACCCACCAAAAATGATGTATGATTGGACATTTCTCACACGTCTAGATTCCGCGCAGTTTGTGTTATTGCATATGTGTCTCCATTGGGCCCCTTACCCTAAGGTATGAACTGTATTACGTGGGTACTATGGATCTAACATAGTATTTTTTTTTTTTCGGTAGCTTTAATTCTTTACCGTGAGCTGCTTTGCAGGTTCTTTAGAAACTCCAGTACTTCTTTTTGTCAATTTCTGAAACTTTGCAAGTACCATCAATGGTGGTATTTTCTTGTATGGGTATATTTTGCTATATATATATATATTGCTGGTGTATACAGTGTAGAAAAGTGTGTCTGTCTTATGTTGTAGCATACATAAGCGTGTCAGCTTATTTCATCCAGCCTTCAGGGGTATATTCTGGCGGGCCCTTTCCCTGCCACAGTATACAGTGCCGGCAAAGAAAATTTTAACACTTCAATGGCGAGAAAAAAAAACTTCACACGAGAAATGTTAGTATTTGGTCTGCCATGCCCGACATGATAATGCAAGAAGATGTTAGTGATGATGCATTCCTTCCGCCCATTCATAGCAAACGTCCATCACCCAGCCAACCCTCAGCGAGGGTTGTGTGCTGCTGCAGTGAGGTTGATAATGGGTCGCTCTTGCAGATGTAGGTATTATTTTTTTCTTTCTGACAAGTTTGAAGTCGTATAACTTTACGCCTACTGCACACAATGGGTCAAAAAATGCTACAAATGAAGGAGTAAACCCTTTTGTTCACTATTTTAAAAAAAGGAAGACTCTGTGATTGCCGTAACCGAAGATCTGGGGATGCCAAGAGAGACAATCTATCAGCTGAAGCGGTCGGGGACAAAATTTCCAACAGGGACGGTACCACAGAAGAAGTGAGGCTCTGGCACACCTAAGAAAACTACAATGAGAACAAATAAACTTCTGAAGCGTGAGGTTATCCCAAATCATGCTCTAACTGTCATTGCATTCAAAAACAAACACCCTGAGCTCCCCCAGAACGTCGCAACAAGGACAATTCACGACCGCTTGCAGAAGGACCTGGGTCTTGAAAGTCGGCGTGCCGGAAAGAAACCCATGCTCTAAACTTTCCACGTTTCAGTTTCCCTTTTTGTAGCATGGTGAACGCAAGGGTTTATGCCTTCATTTGAAGCATTTTTTGACCCATTGTGTGCCGCAGGGGTTAAGTTATATGACTTCAAACTTAAAAGAAAGAAAAAATAACGCATCGGCAAGAGTGACCCATTATCAACCTCACTGCAGCAACACACAACCCTCGCTGTGTGTTGCCTGGATGATGGACGTTTGCTATGAGTAGGCGGCGGGAATGTTTCATCACTAACCTCTTCTCCCTTTATTATATCGGGTATGGCAGATGAAATACTAATTCACATTTCTCGTGTCTTGCCATTGAAGTGTAAAGATTGTTTTGCCGGCACTGGACATGGGCCTCACGAAGCCAAGAGCTGTGTCAAGGGCCTTCCCGCAGGTGCTGTTACTGCTGGCCGCAGTTCCTGCTGAGAAGGTTAGTTTGTTACGTAGGTTCTCTATATTTCCCCTTCTATTTCGCGAGGTGGCCGACCTATTCTGCGGGACTCCTACTGGCGGTCGTGCGAAGGGCCGCGGACGGGACCTCCGCACGGGTGCTTTTCTTCTTCTCTTTTCGTCTCTTGCCCGGTGCCGCACGGCTGAGCGAATTCGTTCTGCCGAGCCGTATAAAGTTGGACATGCTCATTCTTTGTAAATTGGAGTCACAGAACTCACTTAGCTATGCGAGTTCGCCATCACTCACGACCTTCCGGCAGAAATGCTTCGACAAAATATTCGACTTTCGGCGCGCTGCAGCTTAGAATCGCTGCGCTTGTCGATATTTTATTCGCCTTGAACCTTATTTCATCCATGTACCTATTAGGGTTAAGCTCAGTTGCGACGTCTGAAGGTAGGAGAAGACCTGAACTCGTATTTCTGGGATGGGTAGATGCCCGACTCTGGACTATTATTGCCTACTTTAAGATTCTTCGGAACAAACTAGCTTCCTCTTAAAAACCTGCATCGATAAAAGCATGACAGACTCTGAGCCACCACACTAGACATGACTTTAACTGAGTCCCCCAACAAGCAGTTTAGATTATTGCCCATCATACTTCTACTTCGGTGCAGCGAGCTGTGATCAGATCAATGTTAAAAACTTCCCATTTTGCTTCCTTCTTACTGCTTTTGTTAGACTCCCAGTTCTTCCACCCTTAAGCTTTTAATTCTGCAACCATTTTGAGAAGTGCATATGCTTGGGCATTGTTGTTAAACGAAGCGTATCTATGTTGCAACTTTATTCTTGTGATCCACACTCTTCCATCATTTGTATCTCACAGTCCACTGACGAGGGAACTTGACTTGCATGATAGCAACAATATTTTATTTTAACTTCATTGTCTCTGCATAACGTGATAATTGTTCACCTTCATGTAAAAAATTTTATATTGTCATTTTATGTTATATCGTTGTAATTCTCTGTTACAGTCCTTGCCTCTGCCGCTATACGGTATGTTGGTACCTACTGGTAGGAAATACCTTATTTTCAAACGGTGCGTCATGTTGTGAATGTTTTGTTTAGGTGTATATAGTGACACTGATGGTTCTAAACTTATATTAAATGGACCTACGATGAAGAATAATGTGTCTGCGCATAGTAAGAATGCACAGCAGAACACCAGCGATTAGTGACTTTTTGTTGTTATTACATATGTGCCCTCCGTGTGTGTCCAACAACTTGAGTGCCAGTAGAATGCAGTCCCAGCTGACGTCAACATTTCTTTTCTATCTTTTTCTCTTATGTTTACACTTCAAAGAGTTTGGATGCATCTGTGTGTCTGCCGAAAGGTTTACTATAATGTTAGCCGACACTTCAACTGGCCAGATAGTTTCAATAGTTGGTAGATAATCTCTGATGTTTCTTCAAATGTTAAGCGCACAGCAACGCATTCGACGGCTGTGACGTGAAAACACAAGATAAAAGACTATGTCTACCGAGCTGAAGCAAGGCCTCCTTATGTACAGGCCTGGGTCTCTACGTCACGAAGTTGGTCCGATCGGTGCAGTCCCGCGACGAACTGTTCGATGCAGACTGATATTTTTGGTAGGCTACGCGTTCTGTATATTTCGGGCTCATCTCCTTAGAAAATTTCAACTATCGTAATTTTGTGACTTGGGATTAGTTAAAAAAAAAATTCTATTCAACTATGTCCAAAATGTGTAGAGTAGGTAACTACCAATAATACGAGGCTGTGCCGTATGATTTCTCCAGTGTTCACGCAATCGGATCATTTTCGAGACCCTCTAGGTTGAAAAAAGTCCGTCGCATGTCCAAAAAATGTCTGTGACCAGCATGTATGTAACCACTAACAACGTAACTTTGAATCTAAATCGATCAAGTGACCTATATTTTCGATGACGTACTGATGATTTATTGAATATAATTTAGCACCTGATGAAGCAACTGGATTGTGGAGATGCCATCAGCCTGTGTGTCTGGTGTGAAGTGAAAGTTATGCTTGCGGCGATGGGTAAACTAAAAGCCCTACAACAAAGTCCACAACCTCGCGTAGTAATAGCATTATCATGAGGCGCTATAGTCTGTCTGGTCGCGAGGTAAGCTTAAAATGTTGTTAATCTTGTGGTATGGCCACTGCTTAACTTAGGAACTGGGCTGTCTTACCGCGCTTAGGAACTGGGCTGACTATCGTGCTAAAGATGCTGCAGCTTGACAGTCCTATAGTGTGCATACAGCAGGATCATTGGGTTTATGTACGAGCGTGTACTTACATAGTAAAATACCTATGCTTCTATATAAAAAATAATATCATAGCTACTGTGCGGTCCTCGCATGTATTTGATTGATGGTAAAAAATAGTACATGCTCCTGGTTACATACTTGGATTCTGAGAGTTTCTATCTGTATATTAATTATTTATGTATATCTATTGTTGTTTACTGATTGCTGTTTTGATCATAGTGCTGTGTATTGTATTCAAGTTAATTTTATGCAGAGGTATTCCCAGGTAGCAGAGGCGTGTTCATATCACAACCATGTTTATGCTACCCAGTGTGTAAGAAAATTAACGGGTAATTGTGTGCATGCAGAAAAATAAAAACATCATCGAGCTGTGAGCGAGTTGGTGTAGCCAGGGTGTACGAACAGAGACCCAGCAAACGTTTGCTATTTTTTTTTTTCAAATGCTAGCTACACCTAAGTTAGATTTTCTTCAAGTTACACCAACTCAAAGAATGTTGCACAGAAAATGGTGAATATGACAGCCGCGCTCTCAGGAGCGACGGTGTGGCCATTGATGCCAACACCTGCGTCATTTACGAGGAGTGCTGCATTAAGAAGTGATTTCCGAGAACCTGCTTGATTATTGAGGTAAGGGGTAGGTCTGTTCTTTCTTTCGTCTTCTTTTACAATGGTGTTCTGTGCTGTTTTTCGTTGTAGTATCAGGAGTTTCATAGACATTTTATCCAGGTGAGAATATGTGATGCATAATTCGAATTATTTCCCAATCTCAGGATGGTACACCAGCTAGCTAAGTGTTGAATTGATTAACTATTTGTTTGTAATTCTCAACTTCGTAAACAAGTCATTACAAGCAAGGTACATTGTGGTGGGTATAAAAAATAGTTTAGAAAAATTATTCGTAGCTTCATATCCACCACTTGTGCAAATTCTTGTCTGGCTCACCCATTGGTATCTTATACTCTGGCACTACCGTAATAAACAACCAACAAATGTAACGCAGGTCTGGCTACCGTACGACAATTCCTATAAAAGAGAAGCTTTTGGTGCCGAACAATTTGCTACATTCTGGAGGATAGATTTTAAACTTTATAAAATTACGAGCGGCGTGTTTTAAAATGAATGGCATGTGTGGTGCGTGGTATTAACTGATAGAAATAATTTCTAATAAGGCCGTGCGATACCTATGATGCGTCCTTTAGAAAGTTTCTGCATTGGTGCTATAGTCAAACCAGCGTAAGGAGTCCGATGGGCGTGGCTAAGAACACAAATCTACTTGGCTAAATCTCACTTAAGTGCGCGGTGTACTTATTACCTTCGCCAAGGACGTTATGTTTTCGTCGTGTTTGTCTGTCGGTCTCTCTCTCTGTCACCAAGATAACTTAAAATGTTATGAACCGATTTGGACGAAATTTACAGGGATTGTTAGATATGTTAGGAGAAACAGATGATTAACTTTTGGTGAAGATTTGTTCATCCATTCGTTTGTTTGTTTGTCTCTCTCACTTTTCTCAATACCATAACTTAAAAAGTTATGGATGGATTTTAATGAAATTAACATGATTTGTTTGGTATATAACAAAGAGTATATGACCAAATTTTGGTGATGATCCGTTTGTTCGTTCATTCGTTTGTCTCGGTTTTTTATTTTATGCTTGTTAGCGCAATGACTGAAAAAGTAATGAATGAATCTTTATGAAATTTATAGGGTTTGTTAGTAATGTTAAAAGACTTAATTGATTAAATTTTGGTGCAGATCAGTTTGTTCGTTTGTATGTTTGACTCATGTTTGTCATTACGTTTCTTAGCATTATAACTCAAAAAGGCATGAACGGTTCTTCAAGAAAATTGCAACAGCTGTTACTACTATCAAAAGGCACAAATGATTAGATTTTGGAGTTTATACAAAGAAAATTATGGTTTCAGAGCCAGTTTGATTTTATTGCTACCGTTGCCTCGCTTGGCGGAGATATGCGTTCTCAGAGTGCTATATTTATATTTAGTTAATAGATTGGATCTGGCACTGCTGCGTTCAATTCAGCCCCGCCCCTAAAGGACTACTTACGCTGGTATGACTATAGCTAGTGCCAAAACCTGCGTCTCTGTCGTTACTAATATTGTCTCTACATTTTATATGCAGCTAAGATTTTAGGAAAATGCATTCTCGAACAGAAAGCAAATCAAACTTTGTTTTCATGGTTTGCTTCCCCCTTCACTCGAACTCCAATCAGGTCCTCCTGATTTAAGTGCGGTTCTCAGGATAGTTTTCAAACGTGTCCGAATATGTTAGTGTTATAATAGTAAAAAGGTGCACAGGTTTCTAGATTCCAAACCAATTTCAAATTCGAGACTGTATCACATTGCTAGTGCTAGTTTTCTTTAGCACAGTGATTGACTGTTAACATTTTGATTCAATCACTTTATAGACTATGACAACATAGAATTTCAGATGATTAGATGAAATACGTTAAAAAACTCGTGTGAACAAGCCTTTACGATGTTAAACGGAACTCTCACCATCATTGAAACTCTGTTTGTTATCATTACCGTTGTGTAGCAACTAGCAAGAATTAGTCTGTTAGTTCAGTAATGTTCCTGTGTAGATTTATGAAGCATTTGTGAAGTTTATAATGAAAGGATTATGAGAAACACTGGACTTAATCACCCAGTTGTTGTTACGGGCTCTATATCGTCACGAAAGTTTGAGCCCAATGGGGTTCGCGAAAAATTTGGCGCATGGCCATTTAGTTCGTTAGGTACGGTACCTATTGTTACCACTTTTAGAAAAATCCGCCATGATTCAGGGGAGCATTCTGAACATGCTAAGCTAACGGCCAGTTTTATCACGGGGGGCGGCGCTCAAATTGGGTTTGCCACTATTAACATACAGTGAAGATTTATCGCTACAAACTACAGTATCCCGAGTACATACGTTTAATTACAAAACGCCTAGCATTTTCTGTATATTTAGTTGGGCAGCGATTAAATCAGTTTTCACGATTATTTTCTGTACCAGAAATATTTTGTTGTACATAAGCTTCAAATTAGCAAACAATTGCTGCTTAATCCACCTTCCTGGCATCGTGCCCGTCGCTCCTTTCTACTAGGTATAAGAGTGTTCATCTCACTTACCGAGTCTGCCTTGCTCACACACATCGCGTACAACACTCAGATGTCCTGGCAGCATATAGGTTGGGCCAATGAGGCTAAACTTGATTGAAACATTTACCTATAACAAACAAAACTCGTGAAAATACAAAAAGTGCCTGCAGATAACAATGCACTGTAGCAAAATGGGCAATAAATTATTATATGCAGGGTATTCCCACCGTATCAGAAACAGACTATATAGCAGCGCTCCAATTTCGTAGAGTATCGTTCAGAAATCGAATCAAACTCAGATCAGTTCTATCAGAAAAATCTTGGGTCAGGTGCGCCATGTCTGACACAAAATAATGCGCATCTCCAATCCTGCAGGGCTCGACCAAACGAATTCCGCCGCGCAGACATGCGGCACAAGCAAGAAGCAATATGAGGACTGACAGAAGAAATGCCCACGCAGTGGGTACCTTCCGTGGCCTCCCACACGGGAGCAGACAGGAGTGCCCTGGGATGGGTTGCTTACCACCATTCGGCGGCCCACCTCGTTGAATAGAAAAGGAAATATAGAGAACCTACCTAACGTTACAAAACCAAGCTCGTCATCAGAACTGCGACTAGTCGTAACATCTGCAGAAAAGGCACTGGAGTTTGCCCCTAGGTTCGTGAGGCCCGTGAGAGAAATAGCCCGCCAGAATATACCCCTGCAGGTCACGACTGCTTGAACCCGTCCGTCCATACGTACATCTAAGTCCAGCTGATATCCTGACATAGGAAGCATCAGAACATGCCTCCCCGAGATACAATAAAACGGGGAGAATACCTACACAATATGCGCAGCTGACGGTCCTGGATCATTGAATGAGCGTAGCACCAAAAGTTTGACCTTAACAACAACAGCATTATAGAATATTCATGGATTGGCTCAAGAACGGTATATGACAGCGTTTGTAGAATAGTACAGGCTATCTATACAGAATTTTACTTGCAATAACAACCACTGCAAACGATTAAATAATAGAAGCAAAGTTGTAGCAATGCCAACAAAGCTTAATTACCGAGATCACATAATACCATTTATTGTTGCACACATTACGCTGACCTACATACAGACACAACATTCAACAACAGACAAGAAAGTGGAAAGAGAACGCCATGTTTGAGTTTACTACGGCGGTTTCTCAGAAATGCATAGCGCCTCCCAAACAAATATTCAAGGCATTTATGCCATTTTGTCTCAGTTGTTCATCTGAAGCGAAAGGGCTAACCCTATCTTCACCGCCACAGCAGGGTAATCGGCAGCTGCCCGCTGGACAACCTACGGTATTCAAATTTGAGGCGTGCTTGGGTAGTTCATTTAATTTACTGTTAAGCCGTGCAATTACTGGCTGCGTAAGGAACAATTCATAGATGGATTACACTATACCAAAATACAGAGGAGGAAGGTACTATGTCAGACTCGGACCCCCAAGGCAAATTGTTCCGACTCTCGACTCCATAGAACCGAAAAACTTCCTGTTTCCTGCAACACCAGCTCAACAAAATAAACACGTCCCACAGGAACAAACTACTAACGTTATTGCACTACAGTGAAGGTGTCCGACGACGACGGCTACCATGGACTAAAAAACCTCACAATTTTCAATACTTTGCAGAGCTACAGAGAAATTAGCGAGCAGGTACGGAAAGAATGTCAAGGAAGCAGAGGATATAACCAAGCCAGTCATGACATTCATTATGAGCAAAACAAATTGCATAGTCTTAACTTTAGACAAGTAGCATACAAACTGACAGTAGCAGACCAATCGTGGCTCATTCAACTTCGCGAGGTAAACTGGGAGGAAGGACCAGAGGAATGTACCGAGTCACCTTATCAGGGTTCCAGTCGGTAGTACAATTTGGGGGCCAGGAGCCAGAAACGCAGAACTTTTTACGATACCTTAACTCATTGTTATTGTCGTATCAAGTAGTAGTAAAAACTTACTAGCGCTTCAGTGGCACACTGCCTATATCGCGCCGAACTATTCCAGTGTTTAGCCACACGCTCGTGCGCGGAATTTGTATCATATTATAAAGTAGTAAGAACATTACTATCATTATTAATTTTACATATATGTAGTATATGTACATAATTCACAAATAAAATGGCAGGGCCGTAGTTGACGATGGCATTTATCGTAATAGGTTCATCACAGTTTGTGATAGAGGTTACATCTGGTAAGATTAGTCTTAAGAGCATTTCTATTGAATTGGCCGCGAGGTTACGGTAATAGTTGCGACATGGGTTACGGTAGTGTTCGAGTTTCCGGCCCCAGAAGTTAAAGTCAGACACTGGTTGGGCCAAACAGTCGTCGGAGACGGACACGGTCCATTCGATCCTACACCACTAGTATTCATACATACCTATAATTCACAGACGCATCCAACAATCCAGCGAGCTGATATACGACAACTGCTGACTAGATTAAATATAAATTATTATTATGTCTTTGCCGCCATATCAGCTACAAAGACCACTTAACAGCGATCCATTTACTCATAGGATTGTTTAGAAGTCGAATCAAACTAAGAGTTTTATTAGTAGCGGCTGGGTGCACCACTTCTGACAGGGAATAAGGCGCAAAGCATTACGGCTCAGCCGAAAAAATTCGCTCAGCCTTACGGTACAATGCAAGACACGAAAAATGAAAAGAGAAGAAGCCAGAAGAAAGAAACACCCGTGCGGAGGGTCCTTCATGTGCCCCTCACACAGGAACAGATAGGACTTTGGATGGGTCGCTTACCACCATTCGACGGCCCACCTCGCGGAACAGAAGGGGAAGTATAGAGAACCTACCTAACTTCACAAAACTAACCTCGTAAGCAGGAATTGTGGCCAGCTGCAACACCTCCTGCGGAAAAGGCATCGGGTTTGCCCCAGGGTGAATGTTGCCCATGAATAGTTTGACAGGGTAAGGGCTTGGCAGACTACTATACTGACTAGATTGGCCTACCATACAGTTCGTGGATGGATCAAATAACTGTTCCAGTCGTACTATCATTGAAGTCACAGAACAAAATGAAATCGTAACGGAATTACTATATGTACATAGAATCACTGATTACACCTATTAAAGATTGTAGATGGACCAAGTCGCTCAATAAAGCCGCTTCTCTATATAGTTCTCTACCGGGAGAGTATATGCAACAGCAGCAGAAATAGTGTGACTATATATATAATGCATAAAAATGAAAGAGCAATCGCAAAAAGCTAAGCTAATGACTATAGACACCATAAAATTCGCGGGTGCATGAACGGTTTACCAGCAATTTATAAATTTGCACTGCGAGAAATAGAAAATTCAGTCTCCTTATACCGACAAACTTAAGGTTCTAACAGTATTGTATTTAATCCAGTAACCCTATCTTAAACAGGCTGTGCTACCTAACTACCATGGCTCTTATTCCTTAAGAATATTATATTATTGAGTAGTTTAAGCTTCCGTTTCTTCTGAGAATATAGTACGGGAATCCTCGTAGCGAAACAGCGCAGCCCGAGTAAGATTGGGTTAGGGACAAGCGTGCTGCATAAATGACTCTTCAAACACTATGCCTACCATAACCTGACATCTTATACGTTCCTTATTAGGAAAAACATTCTCTATGAAGTCGACTAGGCATGATAGGATGAAAGTCATCATACACATCAATACAGAGTTCCCGGTCATCGATAAGATTAAAGAGATGGCAGGAAAAGACATGCACTACTTAATGTAAAATGAGGAATCCATGCAAAGCAGACCACCATGAGTGAAAATAAGTGAAAAAAAGGAGGAACAGAATAAAGGTCATCAGTGGAGGCAGAAAAAGATGTCCAGGTGCAGGTTAAGGAATCCAAGGAGCCCCTTAAGGGAGCGGCTCTCCATAAAATATGATAGAAGTTTAACACTTGATCGCACAGTCAATTATTTTTCAAACAATGCTACTTCGATGACAAACCAAATTTTGTTCATGTGCTACAGGGTCCCCAAAGATCAACGAAACTCCGTTTTAAGGAAACACGTTCAGCACACAACACTACCTAGTGAGCTACTACGACAACGCCATTAAAAAGCGCTACAAACATTGCACCCGTGATAAAGGTATCGAACTTGTAGACTATAGACTAGACTATATACTGGACAACAGACCATTCTCATAGAAAAGTTCAAGACTGCGCTTTGGTTCATTTTAGCTCTAATGATATTCATACAACAAAATAGTGAGGCAACAAGGCAGATTCAGCAAGCACCCTTAGAAAACAGTAGTATCCTAGCTAGCAGCAGTATAGGGATCCCTGCCCAGTGCTAGTGGCAATCTATAAGGAGGAATGAAAAAGGAGACATGGAGTATACAAGGCACACAAGCAAGAAAGAACAGGAAGATCAGCAATAGTTATCAGCAGGAGCAGGAAAAAACAAGAAGCAAAGTGAGCACAAAAGAAACGCACTCACAAAATTACAAGTACCGTACTGTCCATTTTTGGACGGCAGTAATAACACTAGTCGTACGAGATAAAAATGCTTAGGATAAGCTTTATTGAGCTATGAGGCAATCTCATCGATTGCTTCTATAACAAATCCTACCCTTTTGCTCCTCAGCGAACTAAAGTCGCGGAACTACTTAGTTACATTATAAGCAGACGCTAGAAAACAAGTTCTACGCCACAGTGAAGATCATGCAAACGCGCGATTGCTGGTGAACATTTTGCTACGGAAATTATGCTTTCACGTATATTTCTAATCTCACCTAACTTATTTACAGCATAAGTTGAAAAAGCACACAATGAGGGGCGAAACTTTAGGGAGAGGCTATGGAAATGCTATAAAAACAATTCACAGAAAGAAACAACGCTTAGCGTTTCAGAATAATACATGAAGCTGATAGCTACCATGAGAGGCAGTCAGTTGATAATGAATGAGTTGATGAGCATAGGACGGAAATAAACTATCACTGTGATCAAACTTGTAAATGGAGGCAGAGACATGAGACATATGAATTCTTCCTGGGAGTTGGTCTGCATAATAACAAACAGTAGTGAAAATACGGACACAAACGAAAAAAAGGTAGGGTATCAAATAGACAGGACAATTCGAAAGAGAATATGTAAGCCGCTGTCTTTCCCGTCAGTCCTGCTTTTGGTGATGAGTACCAACTACAAAGCATAATGACTGTACCGGTATACGTTAAGAGAGATTTTTCAACGTAAGACTCCGCAAGAGAAACAGGTCACGTATCATAGTAATGGAGACTGAAACTTGAAAGCGTTATCATTGTAGTCCAGATTTAACCACCCTGCTCAGTGGCAGTGCAATTCCAACTGTAATACACTGTAATTTTCATCTTGCGAGCAGTGAAACTCAGTTGCAGTATATCATCTGAGCATTCCTACCAAAAAGTCTAAATTGGCCATTGCGGTACGTCTGCACGAAAGCCAGGTGTAAAGCAAAGAGGAAGAAAATCTACCTAACCTTACAGCGGGAGTGACGACCAGATGTAACGACTCCAACGTTAAGTCACTAGGACTGACACTGACATTCTGACTGGGATAGGAGCCGCCACAATATTCCCTTGGGTGTGATGGACTGCTAATTCCCACAGCCCATTCACAACTCCCTCGCGGGGTTGAATCCCACATGGTGCGCAGACCAGGAAAGTTAGTCAGAACCAGACACCACACTCCAGATTATTATTATTATTATTAGATTCAGTGTTTAACCACCCTAGACGCAGCGAGGCGATTCAAGAGTGAAGCTCAACCGAAAATAATATTACGCTTTTCATCAGTAGGAATATTTTATCTCGGCATTCC
>LQNS02000303.1:6541523-6563700 GCA_001587735.2 Parhyale hawaiensis
ACCTAACTTTACAATACTAACCTCGTCAGCAGGAACTGCGGCAAGCTACAACATCTCCTGCGGAGAAGGCACTCGGGAACCTTGGGTGCGTGATGCCCAAACATATTGTGGCAGAGAAAGGGCCCGCCACAATATGCCCCTGAGGGCACCACACTCCAGAGGGTTGCGCAAAATCTATAACTGGTAGGAGACCAGTCTCCAAGACCGTGGCGGAAATGATAAGTGTACTTGGTGAAAATAAGAAATTAGGAGCTGAAGGGTCTGTTAAAACACACACAAATCTAATAAGTGACAAGAACTATATCCATATCTACCAAATACTAATAATAAGTACGTCTACATTATGTATATCATCTGCATCTCTTTTCCCAGCTGATGAGATCATTCAAGAATCTTAGATCACTAACATGTAAGTAAAAAATAATTTGTTCGTTAAATAACAAAGAATAAACACTCATGAGATCAACAAAATTGTACTGTGAAGTAACAAAACACTCGTAAACGCAAAGATTGCGATACCAACTCGATTGCAGCACAACTGTAAAAATAGCAACTGAGAGATTAACAAGCCTGTGCTGCAGCATACCGCAATTTATATAACAAAGTAATAAAACTAAAACATAACACTGGAAATGGTACAAGACATAAGTTGCACGTAACTTACGAGGGTCAAGAAGAAAATGCATAGACGACTGACAAGACACTGGAATGTGACTGTATGTGGTTAGAACTTCAAGACAGTCATTGTCGTGCGGCTCGTCTACTTTGCATAGACGCTGATGGAGTAAACAAGACATACAACAGCAGGTAACCGAGACCGAAGGCGTCTACAACGTACCACCGTAAATCATAGTCCAGCCTGCAATATTGCCGACTGCATTAGAGTTACCTGATAAGGAGAGGTTTGAGCTGCATCATCAGAATCTACATCTTCATAATGGAACGAGACGTTCCAGTGGTATTATCAGCATCCGGATTAGAATTATGTACATTCTAAACCTACTCAGAAAATAAATACCGCTCGTAGAACTCGTGGACCTAAAATAAAGTGATTCTGGTTTACCACTGACCAAACAGCATCTAAATCCAGATTAAGATTAAAACTGATGTAATACAAACTAAGGTAAATGGAATGTACTCAGGACAATATCAGACTAGATTACGATCCGAAGCGGCGAGTGAGAAGACGTCTTTCATATCACACAGTAAAATGGGGCGAAGCTGGGACATGCGCTGTTATCACGTAAAAAGCACCTTTCAGTAGCTGCAGAATATCCTATAAATTGTGCAAATATATGTAATCATATATAAAGGGCATATGTATCTGCACAGCTCAAAATAGTTCATCTTCATCTCGCATAATGGTACCAGGTGGACGAATACTAGAAAAGTTCCCTTTATCATCTGACTGCATTCAACTTCGCAGTTTGCATTACAGTGCCTCAAGTCAATTCGAGAATCATAAATGAACTGGTATTCAATAAATAACTTAGTTATAAAACAAGATTCCATATAACGCAAAAATTACGGTGCAGTACCTATATGAGACATCGCCATTGCTCCGAAAAGCCAAGAGCTCATGTATTCTGTGATGCTGTAAGCAATACACACAAAGCCGTAGGTATCGACAGCAGCAAATTTCGAAGAATCATGTACTGCAACTGAAAGTGTATTGGTTCATTATGGCGAAGTCACTATTCTAGCAGAGGTAAGATAACTACCATTGAGAAACTACCTACCTAAAGCATGCAACGATGCATTTTTGCAGTTGTTGCAAGCTTGACATGCCACTGATCCTGTATTACGCATATTTTCCGAAGGAAGGAACCGTTCTGCACCCTTAGTACGAAGCAGTAATGCCTGCATATTTAGACGAGAAGCTTCTCCCTCACAAGTGAGAGCAGCCTCGACAGCAGAGACTTCTTGAAGCCACTGTACCAACGCTGTATTTTGGATCTGCGTTGTAAGCGAGCTTTCTCGTCCAGCCTGCAGGAGGAAATACGTTGTTTTAAGCACCCAGTGCGCAAAAAGTTAGGTGAGCTGGTTGCTCCAGAATCAGCAGGTCTTACCTTGGCGGGCTGAGGCAGCACTGCTACCAGGATTGCACCACCGGAGTCAGAAGCAAGCTGGTCCCAGGACTAGGAGTCGGATCTGTTACAATCCGATCGTGCAATCCTGAGTTGGTTACGGCGTGGTTTGGAGTTAAGAACAGTCTCAAAGTGAGGCTATTCTCCGAGTACTAATGAATTATATTGTAGGACAGGGCACAAAAGCAATCATGTTTCAAAGGCTTGACCAAAGCTGAAGTACGTTAAAGAATATTTTCCGAGGTGCCAATCCCTATAATATTCGATGAGCAAACTAATTGGTTCATCTAGTTCCTCTCTCTACTAGAAAATTTACCAGACAATATTCACATACCTCTGACAAATTCTACTTGGCCTCCATTTCGATTTGTCGGTCCTATAAGCAAAACACCAGGATTATAATCCCTCACAACACTATAACAAAGACTAATGTGTATTTATCAACAAATATTTTGCATTTCCCTCCTGTAAGAGGATTAGCTAGGCGGAAATTAGATCATAAAGTTAACGTACGTTGATATTGTCAAAAGAAGTACCGTTTCCTAGTAGAAGCCATTTTTCATAAGGTGCATATTAGCTATAACTAATTTCCAAGAGCATAGGCAGTTTGTGAAAGTAGTAGTAGTATACTGTATATAGCTAGTGTGTAGAAAGTGCTAGAGGGCAGGTCAGCAGAAATAGTGCACAGTAAGGAAACGAGGTACGACTCAAATCATAAGCTAACTTCGTATTCAGCTACGCAGGGTGGCAGTAACAGCACGATTGGCAGTTTTTAAGTAATAGCAACACAATATTCAACTGCAATAGGTAGCTACTTTATGAGTAAAATGCAAAGTTGCAAACATAGGCATGTACATAGCCAGACACAGTCCAGCATCAGATAGCGGCCAAGTTGTTTATAAGCGACAAGAAAAGGCCAATGGTAGCACTAATAACTTCATTACGGTAGGTACCTACCCAATTTGACGTGGAGGGATAACACTGCCATTTATTTCGTAAAATGAAGCTATTGCCCGATGGAATCATGTGAAGATAAATAGCATAGCTAACAGTTCTTACCCAGTTGGAAAGTAAAAAAATCTTTCATACTGCTATAGCTATGCCCTTGTGTTCATTCTACGGCCAGTATCGCAGCGGCTACCCGCTAAACAGACCTACTTGCGAGTTAAATTGGTTAAAATTTTTTTGAGGAAAAAGCTTCACAACAATGAAAACGTTTGTAGAAACTATTTTACACATCACTCATTGTACCAGCAGATCATGCCAAGACATGACACATTTACCTACCAGCACTTCATGCCAAGACCTGCTAGTATGGTACTTATTGTTCAAGTAGGTCATGCACAGCACACAGGGTGACACACAGAAAGGAGAGTGCAAGGTTGTTTTTGCATTAAGCTCACCGTACCACAGAATAGCAGTAATACCTACATAGTTTACGCTCTGCGACTCAAAAATAGCCATTTCATTGTTTTGTCATCAACATTTTGTTGGACTCTCCAGTAGGTCCAGTTTTTGCATCACCAGTTAGGTTCAACCCTTTGACAGTATCACTGGAAAAATATCAGTACAAAAAAAAAAAAAAAAACAGTTTCTGGTAGTGTTTATACGATTACCTTCAGATTGACGCACCTGACTACCTTCGGTAAATTGGGTTACAGTTATTTTTCAAAGTCATAGTTGGTGGCTATCACTAGTAGGTACAGACGTTAAGTTACAAAGATATAAGACTGTCGGAAATTCAAAATGTGTTCTTAGCTAAGTTGCTTCTCTGTTAAACTGTGTCCTTGATACAGTATTTTTTCATCTGTATTAATATCAATGAAATAGGTGAAGGAAGGCTAACTTACGCCTGCTCTTGATCCAAGACTTGCTGCAGATCAAACCACGACTCAAGCCACACCAAAGGAGCATCCATCTCCTTCAGGAGCCGAAGGGGCACGGAATCACAGTTCAGAGCGTCAGGTGACTGCTGGTCCACAACCACGGGCGAGGCGCCAGCCTCTAAAGCTTCATAGAGTCGGTCCGTCTCGGCATTTGGGCCGGCAGGGCATAGCACCAAGTCGGCCAGCAGCAAAGATTGTGTGTAGTTTGGCAGGTTGGTGCTGCCAAGCGAGCTGTGGGTCAAGATAATACGCTGTTACAAGTAATAAGAATGCAGAAAGACTGCTCCTCTGCGTTGACAGTAAATGATGTTGCAGCAAATGTAACCAAACAGCTAGCTATTTAGCATCGATTTCCCTCACAAATTTTTATTTTTCTGCGGGAGCGCCCTGTGAAGAACTGCAGTTTATTGGATAGCAATTCAGAAGCATAAAAAATGCAATGAAAATAAAATTATGAAAAATGGTCATGATTTCCCTTGGAGCTAACAACGCAATAGCGAATGAATACACATGTAATATACTTTAGTATCCCATGCAATTGAGTTTATTCTATCGACAGATTAGAAGCTAATATAACCCCAGAAATTGATGTAGCTAGGGTATATACATATGAAGTGCTTTTGGGAGAGCTCATACCACTAGCCGCAAGAAAAGGGTGGTTAAGAAAACCAGGAATACTGAAGAATTGAATTAAAACGACGGTTGTACCATAAGTTAAATCTGATTGACAGCAATGAACTAAAAAGCATGATTAACCATGAGCTAAAGCTACCAGGACAGCCATGAAATGATATTAAAATATCACAATCTGGTGTTGATATAACCCTGCACTACTGGAACAATTGAAAGTTGCACATCGTGGATGTCCATTTTATTACACATGACTGCCTAGGTGTATTATACCACTTCGTAGTTGCCTACATTACATCACTTCATGGTTGCCTGTGTCAGATCACATTATGGTTGCCTTGGTTAAATCACTTCATAGTTTTGCCGACATTACATCACGTCATGGCTGCCTATGTTGCATCACGTCATGGTTCCATATGTGTTACAGGACTTAACGGTTGCCTGGCTACGTTACATTAGATTTATGGCTGCCAATGGTACGCATATCATTTCATGGCTGCCAGCTGCTCCAACTCACCTTCCAGCTCTGCTGTCTGTACTGATTTTCTCGCTTAGCCCGTATACCAAATCCTTTTCATTAACAACTCAATTAGCTGCTTATTCGGCAGGTCATTACAAGTCTGAGTATAACACTAAATGCAGAAGCCTCTGTTTTACAAATGAAATTATATATTAATTTACCAATTATTGCGAAATCATATTAGTTTACCACAGAAACCAAAGGATGTCATAACGTTGATTCAAGATATTACACTGCAAGCCTTTATATTTTTGTTAACTTGTTACTAACACAAGTCTTAGAAGTACATGTATGTAAAGGTTTGCCAATCATTACCTCCGCCAAGGAGGTTATGTTTTCGTTGGGTTTATATGCCTGTCATAATGATATCGTAAAAAGTAATGGACGGATTTGGAAGAAATTTACAGGGATTGTTAAGTATGTTAGGAGCAACAGATGAATAACTTTTGGTGAAGAACCGTTAATCCGTTTGTTTGTAGGTCTGCCTCATTTTTGTCAATACTATACTAACTCAAAAAGCAATGGACAGATTTTCATGATATTTACATGAGTTGTTAGATTTATTACGATGAGTAAGTGACCAAATTCTTGTGATGATCTGTTTGTTTATTCGAGAGTTTGTTGCTGTGTTTATTTTGTGCTAGTTAGCGCAATAACTCGAAAATTCTCAACGGATCTTTATGAAATTTACAGGAGCTCTTAGTAATGTTGAAAGACATAAATGATTAAATTTTGGGGCAGATCGGTTGGTTCCTTTGTTTTTTGTTTGACTTATGTTGTCATAATGTTTGTTAGCAGCACAACTCAAAAAGTTATGAGCGGATCTTCAAGACAATTGCAAAGAGTGTTAATACTATCAAAAGGTACAAATGATTAGATTTTGACGTTGATACAAAGAAAATCGTGGTTTCAAAGCCAATTTGAATTTTTCGTTGCCGTTGCCTTGCTTGGGGAGGCATGAGCTCTCCGAGTGCTATAATTCCTGAATGCAAAAAAAAAAAAATTATGTAAACTATCCTAAACAAAGTATGAAAAAGTAATGGAACAACATATGAAAACTAGAGCACTCTGAGAGCGCATACCTTCGCCGAGTGAAGCAACGGTAGCAAAAAATTCAAACTGGCTCTGAAACCATAATTTTCTTCGTATAAACTCCAAAATCTAATCATTTATGCCTTTTTATATTATTAACAGCTTGTCCAATTTTCTTGAAGATCCGTTCATAACTTTTTGAGTTATACTGTTGACAAACGTTATGACAAAAATGAGTCAAACATACAAAAGAACAAACCGATCTGCACCAAAATTTGATCATTGATGTCTTTTAGCATTACTAACAACTCCTATAAATTTCATAATGATCCATTCAATATTTTTTGAGTTATTGTGCTAACAAGCATAAAATTAAAAACAGTGACAAACGAACGAACAAACAAACAAGCAAATCATTACCAAAATTTGGTCATTTACTCTTTGTTATAAACCTAACAACTCATGTTAATTTCATCAAAATCCATCCATAACTTTTTGAGTTATAGCGTCGAGAAAAATGAGGCAGACAAACAAACAAACAAACTAACAGATGGACATATCTTCACCAAAAGGTAATCAACTGTTCCTCCTAACATACCTAACAATCCCTGCAAATTTCATCCAAATCGGTTCATAACTTTTTGAGTTATCTTGGTGACAGACAAACAAAAAGACAGACAGACAAACACGACGAAAACATAACCTCCTTGGCGGAGGTAATAAGTCTGCCGCGCCGCTGTCAGGCTCACGTGCGAACAGAGATCAACTGGGCACTCAATCTTCACGAGCTCTATGCTCAAACAAATAATAAAGTTGTGCGTAAGGTTAATGGATTGTTTAGTTATGGACAACATAAGAAACTTTGGTGAATTTAAAGTTTTGCAAGAGAATCCATTACCAAATACTTGCCAGTACCAATACCAGTAGGCTATCTTGATATAGCTACCACAGAACATCCATGCATACCAATATAAAATACTCCACCATTCAAATACAGCACCCATTGCCATAGTTGCATATAACTAGGTCATCCCATGCAGAGCGCATACCTACATGTACGTTACTAGCCTTCCATCGCAACACCCATACTTGTTGTCACACTTCCACCCGGCACCCATATCTACAAAACCTCGCATGCAGCTCCCATGCATGCAAATGCACTTCCACTGTAGCACCCACACTTATACAAAATATTCCAAGCAATACCCATTCATGTAACCAGACTCACAAATGAAGCACCCACACCCATACTAAACATCCCCTGCAGCTCCTATACAGTATATGTAATACTAGTGGCCCATGCCGTCATTATAAATAACGGCAAAAAATTAACACTTCACCAAAACCCCCGCCGTCTTTTGGGCTTCCTCATTTTTCCCTATCAAATACTGAAGAAAAAGATTCCAAGGTACTCAACTTTTTTTTTCACCTTTTGAAATCTGAATTTTCTCCTATCTTATTAGTTGTATTTTCCCCCTATCTAATACTGAAGAAAAAGATTGCAAGGTACCCAACTTTTTTTTTCGCCGAAAAAAAATTGCAAGGTAGCTACCCCACTTTTTTTTTACATTTTGAAATCTGAAGTTTCTCCTATCTAATTCCCATAGAGCGTGACAGGAAAGATATAAATAAATAAATAAATAAAAACACGACGTGAATTATTATATAGATTATGTAACTAGACTTCTAATGAAGCAGCCATTCATAAATACTACACTAAACATCCCATGCAACACGCCTAATTGTAGCTAAGCTTCTTATGAAGCACCCATACATACATAGACCTACTACACAAAACATCCCATGCAGTACACATACAAATAATTAGTCCTGCGGTACCACTCTCACACCTGTACGAAACAACCCATACAGCATCCATACATGCATACAGACTTTCAACGTAGCAGCAATACCAACATGAAACAATCGGTACATGTAACTAAACATTCAAAGTAGCAGCCACACCTACACAAAAAATATCCCTAGCAGTAGCCATACCTGTCACTGACAGTAACGGAACAGAGGCCACGCTTGTGGTAGGGGCGCAGGGTTGTGGTGAGCTGCTGTAGGTGTGGCGCACCTTGCCATGTCCACAGACTACACTGGTAGCGCTTGCCTGATGTCTTCATTTGCTTCTCTGCGTCCAGACTCGACAAGAAATTGCTGAAGAGGAATTAGCTCATCAAGGCAGCAGCACTTAAAAATACATGGAGATAATTTGTTCCGCGCTGGTAGTAAATAGAAAGAAATACATAGTTTAAATCTTTTAAAGCACGAATCTCAACAAACTACTGAACGAAACCTGCACTGCATTCCATACGAGAAAGGCTAGGTACTCCAGTACATAAGGATAATTGCTGGGGTGATATGTCACATTATTAAGGTTAATAGGCCCAAATAATTATTAGGTAAACCAGTTTGAGCCAGAATTCGCCGACAATATACAGAAAATTTATGTTGGAAGTTGACGCCTCCTTAGGGCCTATCTACGATAATTGTGAATGAAGAAGTACACGGGATGAAGAGAGTACTTTATGAGGCAGGCAAAATTTTACATACCTACTGTATTTATGGACACCAACACACTTTGGGTTACCATGCATGGGAACAGCAAAGTAAGAGCAGGATAATGAAAGGAAGCGAAGTGGGCAGAACAAACTGCAAATAAAAGCTACCTTGGTACCTAGGATATGATCAATCAACCAATAACAAAATTCACCTGTCAACACCACGAGGCCACTGGTAATAGATGATGTTGTCTATGACAGGATCATCATATGTGAGCAGCACTGCCTTCACTATCCCACGCTGAACATACTGACGCAGCCAACCATTGCTACAGCTCTGTATGGCACCAAGGAACATAGAACATGCAATTAGACTTATTGTAGATACAAAACTTTGGTTTACTAGTCTTATAATAAAACTCAGTGCTAGAATTATTGAAAAGAGAGCCATATTACTACAATCATGCATAAAAACACAAAGAAAAACAAAATACATACGCGTCAAATTATAAAATAGGTAAACGTTTTGGGTTTCATCCATCATCAGTACCTCTGTAAATGAAAATCAGAAAATTTTTTGCTAGAACGAACAGCTAATACATAAAGAAAGGATTTCGTCGTGGCGTGCAGAGCTATCTTATTTATCAATATTGTTGTGAACTTTGTTCATCAGCATACATAGGATCTACTTCGCGTATGCTTTTCAAGAGATTTTCTGAGCATGCCGCGAGGAGCTGTCGTACTGGCAACATTCTTCCCCAGGGCCCATTTTCTTCTGTGCGACTGCATGCTGAGGCGTGCGGTTCCCGTGTGCAATATCAAAATCAATTCAAAACGCTTTCTTTGTGCAATAGCTTTGACTTAAGATTACTTGAATCACTATATATTTTTAAATAGAAACCAATCTTAAAAGATCAAAATAGTGCCCATCCTCTTTATTGTCGGTCAATATGATTCTTCAAGTCACATCCGAAATCCTTTATTTATGTAACAGCGATTCGATCTAACAAACGTTTGATGATTCTCATTTACAGAGTTACTGATGATGGGTGAAGTCCGAAACGTTTACCAATTTTATAATTTGACGTATAGGCCTATATATATATATATATATATATATATATATATATATGACGTATAGGCCTATATATATATATCTTGTTTTTCTTAGTATTTTTATGCATAGTTGTAGTAAAATGGCTCTTTTCAATAATTCTAGCACCGAGTTTTATTAAAAAACTTATTGTAGGTTCGAAACTACAAGCCAGTACCTCAAATCTACACAGGCAATAGCGAGCTTCAACCAGGGCTTTGAAGTCTGATGAAAAACCGACTCCGACTCCTGGACCCCAAAAACATCATTACTACAAACTCTGACACTGCAACCATAGCCTGAAGAGCATTCAATGTGATACAAATAGGAATATTGAACAATGCGGATACTGGTGTGATGCTCAATTGCTCATCTGGGTCTGTGATAGCAACATGCCGTAGCTATCACAAGCCTCGAGGTTCAGCAGGCAGCATGTACCAGATAACTACGTCCCATAAAGCAGACTCAATGAGAGGACAAGTACGGTAATATGCAAAGACGGCATGGAAAGAACCCCAAAAAGATACACCAAGCTCGATATAGAAGTTATTCAAACACACACGTGGCATACATTCTGTTATCCTCAGCAAAATAGCATGCCCGACCAACTTACGCTTGCTATTATCTCTGGTAAGCACGAGGGTTGGCTGGCTTAAACCAAACAAGAAAAACTATGGTTTAAACCAACCAAAAAGGCGGTTTTTTATAATCAACTCTTTTGGTTTTTATTCATTAACATTGCAAAATAAACTGTTACTTCTAGAAAGTATCAAATGTTAGTCACACGACTGAAAGGATGAGTTAATGTGTTTCTATTTTGGAATCCGTTTGACTGTTAGGACAGTTAGGGTCAGCTATTGCTTAAATTTTTTAAAAACCTATTATTATTGAATTTTGTATTACAGTATTTCATTTCAGAGATGCATGTCTAATTATATTCTGGTAAGCTAGCAGGTACTGAAGACTAGAAATAGTAGTTATAGTTGCTATTAAATAGCTAGTGAGCTCATGAGAAGGATGTAAGCATATAGCTATTGCACTTTCTTCAGTTCATTACTCCGCTTTTAATTAGCTACTAGCTAGCTATTTCTATCGAAATGTCTTTGTATTTTGAAGTGATTCTACGTTTGTCAAAGGATTTTATATCTATTTCACTGTCTTTAGTTCATTACTCCGGTATCAATTAGGAACTAGTAGCTTGCTATTTCTGTCAAGCTGAATTTGTAATTTGAAGTGTTTTCAAGTTTTTGAAGGGATTTTATATTGCAATTATAAATCATAGCATCTCTGCAGTTTGGATATTAAATATAGCCATAGCAAATACAGGTTCTCTGCTAACTGCTTTTTTGTAACCCCTTTTTTCTTAAAATCATTCCTCTGCAATAGGAAGTTGAAATGAAATGACTAAGATAGTTGATGATTAGCTAGCTAGCCTACATGTGTGTACACAGCAGAAAACCCTTTAAATGTTGGATAAAATTCCTAGAACTTGGGAATAAACAACATAATATGAAAGATAAACCAAAAAACTTTTTTTTTGTTTTAACCAAAAAACCATCGCTTTTGGTTTGAAAAAAAAAAAAAAAGTTTTTTGTCAACCCTGGTAAGCACTCAAGACCCACAATATGCTTGCACTTAACGGAAATAAGGTCACCCACCACAACCCATACAGTATGTACAAGTCCATGAACACCCAATGTCTTCATTTGAGAATCTTAATTATAGGAAAACAGGAGTCTCATTAAATCGTTGTATAATCCAGTCGTTGAAAAGCGCAACGCGGCATCAGCAATGGTACCTGAGAACCAAATAGCAGCAGCAGGACTCGGGGAGCAGTAGGCGCCATTGCTGCCAAGTGGTCGAGCCAATGCCGAGTCTGCTCCACTGCCTTGTCGGTGTCCCCACTGGCCGCCAGTATGATGCTCTTAGGTACCAAAGAAGCCATGGCTTGGGTAGGTAGTCCGCCTATGCCTGGCAGCACACAATACAAATTAGCAAATTATTTTGCACACAATACAATTTAGTAGACTACTTTGTTATATCAAGAAGTTTAAGCTTCCATCTCCACTACAGCGGTGATCGAATAGAGGAACTAACAATACATCAAGAAAAACGTGGAGCCCATATACGAGGGGTTCACACACACTAGAAAAATGCATGGAAAAAACAAGTTTGGAAGAAGAAGAAGAAGAACAGCCAAAAAGTGAGAAGTACCTGCGAGTATGGAAATGGAAGGAATTATAGTGGAGACAAAGGAAATACATTCCAAAAGTGTAGTATCTAAGGCTAAACTATGGGACCCTTGGGCACTGCTCCCCATAACATAGGACGGGAGAACTTAATTGAGATAACCCTGTGGCCCCTAGATATGGGTCACTAGGTATGTATAGTTATCAGCTAACACACAACCTACCAGATGAAGCACAAGGTGCATACGCAGAACTGCACAATGATACGCAGAACTTTACAATATTCTCCGACTGATTGAGTGTAGTACTAGCCATCCGAGCATACGACAGCAACCACCCCGTCATCAACCGAATAGTAAATACGATAGCTACAACAATTACACGAGGATGGAAAGTCAGTGTGTATTAGTTGGGTGCCTGGTCATGTTGACGTCGCGGGCAATAAGCTCGCGGACGAGGAGTCGAGGCAGGTGGCCCTGTCGGAATTGCCCGCGGCAAACCGTGCAGTCCCCTGCCGAGACTATTACCCACTAATAAAGCGAAACCTGCGCGAGTATGGCAATTCCAATGGCTAGAGCAGAGAAATAATAAACTACGAACAATCAAAGAAACCGTCCGAAAGTGGCACTCGTTAGATAGCGACGATCGCCGAATGGACGTCGTACTGTGCCGCCTACGCATTGGGCACACGGGACTCACTCACGACTATCTGCGGATGAGGCGTCCGCAACCCTACTATGATGACTGCGTCGTACCTCTCACTGTCTTGCATTTAATGGCCAAGTGTCCCACTTTCTCCTACAAACGGAGGGAATGCTATCCGGACCTGCATGGTCAGGATGTCGACTCCATCCTCCGAGGAATACTTTCTGAGAGACCTCGCGGCCAATTTAATAGAAATGCCCTAAAGACTTTTCTTACCAGATGTAACCTCTACCACCAACTGTGATGAATCCATTACCATAAATGTTATCGTTAACAACGGCTCTGCTCATTCCTTTGTGAATTACATAGGTATAGCTACTACTATACGTAAAATTAATAATAATATTCTCCTTACTACATTATACCATATAAAATGAGACAAATTCCGCGCCCTAGCGGCGCACGAGCCTGTGGTGAAACACAGGAATAGTTCGGCGCGATATAGGCAGTGTGCCACTGAAGCGCTAGTAAAAGTTTCTACTACTACTATCATCATACGCAGAACTGTATCTTTCGGCAAACTAGAACATGCTTACCAAAGCAAAATTGCTCAGCAAAGGTAACTTCATACATCACACAGGTGAAAGCAGCAACATTAAGCTTGTCGGGATGTAAAGAAAATAGTCCGGACCACAAAAAAAGAAAAGGAAGTTCCCATAGCCGCTAGGGTGAAACGCAATCCAAAGGCATTCTATAAATATGTATGTAAATGAAAGAAGAATAAAAAAAGAAACCATAGGTCCGCTCAAACGACCTGACGGTGAAATCACCAATAACCTAAGAGACAAATTTTAAGCCACAATCCTGAATGATGAAAATGTTACGAATATTCCAGAACCAGCACCAATGCAAGTTGCTCCAATTAACACCTGTGCTTTTACGGAGATCGAGATCCTTCAAGAACTCACCTACCTTAATGTGTACAAATCCACTGGCCCAGATAATCTTACTCCCTGTGCACTACGGGAAATGGCTCGAGTCATCGAGAAGCCACTGATCGAAATATTCAATCGATCTCTAAGAACGGGAGAAATTCTGCAGGATTGGAAACTAGCTAATGTAATACCGATACATAATAAAGGGGAGAAGAAAAGCCCCAGCAACTACCGACCAATCAGTCTTTCTTCGGTCGTCAGCAAAATCATCAAACGCCTCTTGAAAAAGCGCATCACTGATCACCTGAGGCTGCATCAGCTCATATCCGACACTCAACATGGCTTCCGAAATGGAAGAAGCTGCTCAACAAACCTACTGGACTTTTTCTCAAAAGTTACAGATATTAAAGATGAAGAAAAGGGTGTAGACCTTGTGTATCTAGACTTCGAAAAGGCTTTTGATAAAGTCCCCATCACCGGCTAATGAAAAAATTGGAAGCCCATGGCATGCAGGGAGACTATTTACGATGGATCAAGGTATGGCTTACGTGTCGGCAGCAGCGAGTGAAGCTTGAAGGAGAGTCGAGCGTCTGGATATAAGTATCATCAGGGGTTCCACAAGGTAGCGTGCTTGGCCCAACTCTGTTCTCAATTTACATCAATGATCTCGATCTTAACATCAGTAGTAAAATCAGTAAATTTGCAGAGAATACTAAACTATGTCATCCTGCCACGAAAAGAGCCGAGCTCCAACAAGACCTTGACTGCCTCATGGAATGGAGCGCAACGTGGCAGAAGAATTTTAATGTTGACAAATGCTCAGTAATGCACTTAGGGCTGGCGAACCCTTCCACCCCATTGAAGATGAATGGGGCGGAATTGGCTACTGGCACCCAACAACGTTACTTGGGAATCACTATTACAAATAAAACTACAATACAGTCAGCAAGTTGAAAAGAGTGTGAAAATGGCAAGCAAAGTGCTGGGATTCATCACCAGAAACTTTGAATACAAATCCAAGGACTTCATCGTTCCCTTGTACAAGGCATTAGTGAGGCCACACTTAGAATTTGCTGTTCAATTCTGGTCGCCACATCTCTGTAAAGATATCGATAACATGGAAAGAGTCCAACACAGAACAACGAAACTGATACCTCAGCTGAGAAACAAGTGGTACGAACATCGCCTTAAAGAACTGGGTCTGATCTCTCGCGAGCAAAGACGACTCAGGGGGCAACTAATAGAAAAAAACATTCAAGTACTTGAATGGATTCAACGACGTAGTTACCTACAACGAGACTCTTTGAAAGAGATCTTAATGATCGCTTGCGAAACAACGGTCAAAAACTCAAGCATAAAGCTCGGAGAACAACCTTAAGTCAGCAGTTCTTTCCCTATTTCATAGTCAGCATTTGGAATAAACTCCCTTCTGACGTTGTTGGTGCGGAGTCGGTCAACTCCTTTAAAAATCGTCTTGACATACATTGGGAGAGACATCCTCCACAGCTAAGAACTCCTCTTCCACGAGTCGCAAGCACTTAACGGCCAAAGCTTCCCAAGCCATCTTAAGCCGACTTCTTCTCACTTCCGCTCCATCTATATTTTTGAGCTCAGCGTATCAGTGGCTATTGATCATGCTTGCATGCATTCATGATCATCTCTTTGGCTGAGATTCTTCTTCCCCTCCTTTTTTCTTTCCTTATTCTTCCATTTTTTCTCCTCTCGTATTAGCTCATAGAGGGCCGGGGCGTAAGTTCCGGTGTCTCTTTGGGAATGGGCCTCTTGGTTCGTCTACTGCCGCCTATCTAATTTAATCTACTAGCTAAGTGAGCTAGTAGATTCCAAAATCTAATATTCTGAGTTCGCAGTGTGCTTCCTTCCTTTTAATACTTCTACTGACAATCTTTGTGTAATTCCTTTCCTCTCCCATAGTGTTGTTCTCATGCATGAGGTTCAGTATCGGTACTTAGTTTTTGTTTTTTTCTTTCTGTTGAACATACATACAACATAATTATTTTATTTATCTCCTATCCCATTCTGCCTTGAATCCCTGCTTTCCATTCTATGGAATCTTGCTGACCTCATAAGTAACTCAATTCAGCTTTCTCATCATCAGTGTTACCTGATAACTGTATAATACCTATACCTACATCATATTAGGCTATATTGGAAATATATAATATTGGACTGACATGGTAGTACCTATATAGGGTCTTCTATGACCTCTGTTACCATTTCCCTTAATACTGTTTCGGCAGTATGTCAAAGTTTCAGGCACTCTATGTTTTAATTGGTGTATGCACTCTCCAACGGCCGTAGAAACTGCTAAACTTATTTAGCTATTAGGAGCTGTAGCCATATACATCATCCCTTCGCTGTCACTCAGGATCGATTGGGGCCAAGTGCCCGGCACATTCCGACAGGGAAAAAGGAAACTACGGAGTTGGCCAATAAGTTCTGTTTTTTTTAAGGTAGAAATTCATTTTCCTCACTTGATATGGATATACTAATAATGTCTGCAATTTTTCTGGTCGTTAGACTGGGGTCTTGCTTGTCTACAACTTTCAGTTGGTCGATGCATCTCTTTTGGCAGGCCAGATCGAAGTACATCTCTTACTGAAAAAATTCCATAGTTACAATAAAATAGGCCTACCTAAGTCATTTCTTGCACGCCTGCTCTGAAACAGCACTCACTCCGTACACATTGCATATCTCTACGCAAGTTTCTGTTCCTTTCTTTCCTTGCCTCTGGTAAAAAAAAACATAAGATGCCAATAGAGCTCCGTCTGGTCCTCCCATTCAAGGGCTCAAAAAATTGTCGTAGCTACTGAATGCAGTTTCCGAAGAAAAAGATAAAGGAAGAACTATCAGAAGACCGGATACTTGCTAGTAGAACTTTTTGGGCAACCCAATACTTGAGGCGTAGCTACAAACATACTAACATAACCCTAAGGCACATCGTATGTATACAGGCAATGCTGTTACAAGGGCAGAGACGCGGAAGCTCAAAAACAGCAGTTATTGGAGAGTGAAGACGCTATATAAAACTGCTTCACTCTCCTATAAGAGCTCTTTTGAACACACGCGTCCCTGCCCTCGTAACAGCTTTACCTATAGCTAAATGAACACAACACCACATTTTTATAACTTATAATCTTTTGAGTTACCATTTTGTAGCCCACAGTATTTGTTGTACTTACTTTCCCTGTAGAGAAAGTGAACATCTTCAACAGTTGAGCTTCCAACAGTTCCTAGGGAAGGTTCCGTTGAAAGATAGCCTTGTAGCACTCGAGTCCACATATAGCGAGCCATCAAAGTCAAACTATAGACAAGCACATCAGATGATCTATTTAGGCCACTGAAAGACTTATCAGTGTGCATAACAGAAGAGTTGTGAAGGTGGGAAAAAGCAAGCGTACTTGCATTTCTTGTTAATGCAGCTGAATTTAAAGATGGTAGAGCGTGTGCAACGAAAAGGTTTTGTTTCAAGGGTTGCATTTGCTGGACAGTTTGCGAGTTATTATGGATGGCGCTGTGATTCCTGGATATATGCTCATCATTTTGTGTTGTAGTGAGGGGAAGTACCACTCTGGCTGAAGCGTTGGGAGGATTGTGATTCTTACTTTTTGTTACTGAAACTGACGCACTTACAGGTGGGATCTTAGAAGCAGTATACACGGAATGTGCAGTTTGGTTCGCAATGGACTGGATGGTCTGGTTTGCAGCACTAGGAGCAGTTACTTTGTTATGAAGCAAACTGCGTGTAACCTTAGCTGCTGGCAAAGACATTTCTCTTTTTTGTACAGAATTAGCAGAGGAATTTCTATGGCTAGGATCACGATCACCAGAATTGCCTTTCAATGGCCGTATATCAAACAATTTTAGCACAGGGTACTTGGTTGAGCCAGACAAAGGATCATTTCGAGAGTTGGTTTTGTTGAGCGTGTTGTCAACGGCAACAGCGCTGGAATTGGTCTTCACATTGTCCAACATCACAAGTTGGTTCAACACTTGGTCATTCTTCTCAACATCAAAGACAGAGAGTGGCCGCTGAAACAGCACAAAAAAATGTTTATGAGAAAGAAATATATGTTTGAAAGTTCGAGAAAACACACTGCATCAGTTAGGCGGCTTAGGCCTATATAAAAAAAATAGTGTAGTGTTGCTTCTCAGAACAAAAAAACTTCCATCACGGATGGTTGCATAATTGATAGGCATATGGCCCCACTCAAACTTCTGGAATCACTGGTTATCACAATATAGATACTAGTTCCGTTACATGATTAGCATTTTTTTAAACTGTCAACAAAGGCCTCACCATTTGCTAGCTACAAAATATAGCTACACATGCAAATCTACTGAAACATTTGTAATATTATTCCATTGAATAGCTTAAGCCTCCATTTTTACAACAAAGACAATCTCACAGAGGAAGAAACAAAAGACATACAGAATGTCGATAGAAACATTAGAACGTAAAACCCACGCATGAGGATGTTAGCACACACCTTGAATGTGCATGGGAACCGCAAGTGGGCGCATGAATAGGGCGTCTGTCTATTGTGCACAAAGGGCACAATAGACAGACGCCCTAAAGGCTTAAGGCTAAGCCAAGGTAACATTTAGGGTCTCCTGGAGGGGCCCTGCTCCCGTAACATTGCATGGGCAAACCTACCTCACCTAACCCTATGGTCCATCCTACACCCCCTAAAGGGATCTGATAAAACAAATGGTATAATTTAGCTCTAAGATCTTGTTTCATGCTTGCCTTTGGGTCCTGGAATCTTACATAAGTTTATTAAGCATAAAATATACAAATTTATGGAGTCTCATTACTTTTTCTAAGCTCTGGGTGTACAAAACATCTGACCCCTAGGCCAGGCCAGCTAAATTGAAGCGCTGTGTCTCAATCATACTGTACAAGGATAATCTGTTAAATTCTCTGTCCCAATGCAGTCAAGAGTTCTTTCTCTCTCCTGGCTGAAATTGAGCTGCTCAATGCCATTCGTGTCTGCAGGTGTAGGCTGAGTGTATCTATTTATTCTCATTGTACGTGGCCACCAATATTTGTGACTGGGCTTAATTACTAGGTTGAATTTTGGCTACTCCGTTTGTACTTGTAAGCTTGTAAGCATATTTTGTGAACACATTGTGTTCTTAATAAAAGTTAATTATTATTATTATTATTATTACTCCAACTTCATACAAATACATAAAACTGAGTAGCTAACACTAGCATTACAAGTAGCTAGTTTTGTTAAGCACAGATTCACATTAGCTACAATAAAAATACCAACATTTCAATTAGGTATATCAAGTAGCCTATTTTATTTCTTAATGAAACAAATGAGCCATGAATAAGAAAATGTTTCAACAGAGAAAAAATTGTACATGATATAATTTAAACCAAGCACAAGATAAGTAAAGCTTACCATGCAAACGATGGTGTATATTACCAAGTATGGATGTAGATGGACTAAGACTCCAACAACTGGATTTTGCCAAATTCTGACTCCTGGGATCCAGATACTGTAGGTGTCTGACTACAACTTTGTCCCCAACAAAATAGGCCCATTCTGACCGATTCCAACTCCTTGTTCTAGCAAGTTTTGTGCTGAACTTCTGGCTCCCTAATTTGCCAACTCCACAACCCTGGCCTTACCAGGTTCCGAAGTTGGAGAGCAAAAGGCCCTACTCCAATTGCTGGACAAGCAGACATACAGTTCCTAAAACTCCAACTCCTGATTCATGATAAATTGGTACAAAGCAAACTCCTAATACATATTGGTATTACACCAACTCCTTTCCTGAGGACTTCAAATTTTACATTGCCATGTCCAGGAGAGGCAGCTGATGGAGGTTGGATGCTAGAGGGACCTCGATGTTCTTGCTGACGTTGTCACATCATGGAATTTAATGTTAGGTTAAAGCTGACAAGTGTGCCCTGATGAGATTTTCAGTGGTTGCAATTTGGTCAAATATTAGGCCAGGACTTTATTCCCTGAATGGCTCTCTATTGAGTCTTGTGGATTCTGACTGGGATATGGGGTAGTAACTGAGTGACCTGAAGTTTCACAAGCATATTAGGCAGACAGTGAAGCTTCCATAGTTGTTAGTAACTTGCTGAGATCGACTGTTTGCAAAAGCCTGGACTTTACCGTAGCACTTCATGTTGCCCACATCAACCCGGCCTAGTATGGATTCCTGTTTAGTTGCCTAGAACACTGGCTATGTTAAAGATTGGAGGCTGCTTGAGTATGTTCAGCAAAGGTGGACTAAGTATGTAGAAGGCCTGGGTGATCTAAGTCAGTGTTGTCCAAACTGGGGTCCGTGTACCCTTGGGGGTGCGCAACATACTTCATGAGGGTAGGTACGTAAACAAACAAGAAACATCAGCCTCACATCTCACATGAAGTTGTGAAAGTAATTTTGAAGCAGTCTATTCTATCATTTTTATTTGGCTAGCAAATATGTATTTATTGACCTACACTCCTGCAATGCAGTCTTTTCATAATTAATATAGCTACCATTTGCATGATTATCCTAAATAAAACTCCAAGAATTTGGTCAGACACGGTGAGGAGGGGGATGGGGTGTCTGCAACAGTACGAGAAAATAATGAAGGGGACAATAGGCAAAAAAGTTCGGACAACACTGATCTAAGTTATGGCGATCGACTGAGAAAATTGCGTCTTTTCTCAATCATGGTTTGGCTACCACATGCAGTTCTCAGTACATGCAGGACAGTCCTCTTGGGAAATGGAGGCACTGCAGATATGTTAGTGCTGTTCTCAGGGATGGGTGATGGGGTAATTCAGGGTCATGTTTTGAAGCTGAACCATCCTTCTTTCAGTGTAGATATGGGATGTAGATCATTTGCCTCTATTTGTGTGACGCAGTAGAATGCTTCACTAGAGAATAATGCATCATCTAGTACTTTGGTGGCTAATCACCAGGTTCAGGTCTTGTTGAGTTTGTTAAGAGTCAAAT
Organism: Parhyale hawaiensis; assembly: GCA_001587735.2. Lineage (NCBI taxonomy): Eukaryota > Metazoa > Arthropoda > Malacostraca > Amphipoda > Hyalidae > Parhyale > Parhyale hawaiensis. The sequence continues at coordinate 6,562,038 of LQNS02000303.1, forward strand.
TCTTTTTGTGCGTGTGAGAGAGTGAGCTGGACCCTTTAAGTCGCCCCACCAGCTAATTCAACTACTGTGCAAGTGTGGGTGACCCTGTTGTTGCAGTAGTGTTGTGGGTGGTGCTATTTTAGAGTTTTCCTGGGAGGGAGGGAGGGGGGGTTGCCGTGGTGATGGAAAGTCAACTAATCATACTTGTGCTATCAGTCGTTTTGGTGCTTATCCCAGTGCCTACGACCTTGGGTGGGGGTGGAGGTGATTGTTGTTCTGTGTGAGAGTGAGACTGCTGATGGAGGGCAAGTTGGTGGCATTGTTGTTAGTTTATGGATAGCCAAGTGCAAACATTCCAGCTGAGTTCTTTGTGTGCTGCTTCATGCATTTCCTGGTGCTGGCACATAGGGCAGTGCTTGCCTCCTAGGCCTTGTACTCCCTATCTTTGGTAGCTCTGAATGCAGGGGATTGCAGAGGCGAATTCCTGCAACCAGGTATCCAACTCCATGCACCTAAATACCTCCAAATCAGCCCCTCTGTCTCTTATTCCTTTCGAGGGGCAGTGGCCTAGTTTCTAAACACTTTTATATACGTACCATAACAAATTTACGCATGCTGGGAGATTCTTTTTTGGCTTCACTTTCCTCAGCAGAGAACTCCAGAGGTTGTTGCACGTCAATGCGATCCAAGCTGCCCAGCACTTCAGCAACATCTCGCTCCCGATCACTGAGAGCTGTAGAAACATCAGAAGTTGGCAAAGCAAGATGATTTTTAGCACAATTTCATATACTGTACCTACCATAACCAATAAAGTGTCTTCCGCAGCAAGACTGGTGTTACAGTACCTAATGATATCTTGAAGAAAGATTATATACTAATTAATTGAAAACATTCAATATAGGCCTAGCTGGGATGTAGCTATAGCTATATATATACCTGTAATAGGGAGAAGAACAGGACATGGTAGAATAACATATAAAGACTAAGTATACTAACGGAACAGCTAACCAACAATGAGCTCTTATGACGAGAACCTTGTAGGTTAGGAGGCCAAGTCTGGTTCTTCTAATATACTAAAATACGTTCTAAACACTTTAAAACACTGAAAAATAGTATATTAGATGAACCAGCCCTTGCCTACCTAACCTACAGGTTCTCGGGGTAAGAGCTCATTGGGAAGGGCTTCTGTACTAGGGTGGTGGTCGGTGGTGGTGGGCAGCAAAAACCAAAACGCGTTTTACTATCGAGAAGATGGCGGAATGGTCTGTAGATTTCATTTCACGTCCTCTTTACATAGCCATAGATAACCCTATTCAGAAGGAGGACATGTCTTCATTATTGTCGTGAAGATGTCCCCTTCTAAGAACGTAATACATACACAAATGTACTCTTCATCTCCCAACTAGAGATATATAAATATAAATATGAAATATATATTTCAATATTATAAATAAATATAAATATATAAATATGAAGTTAGCTATATCTGACAAGTGTCCACTACAGAATATGTTTTCAAATAACTTTGCCCATACACATCCACAGTCACTTCAATCACCTCAAAACTGCTCGTGTCATACCAATTCATAAAGGTGGGGACAGGTCAGAAGTTGGGAATTACCGACCGATATCTACTCTATCGTTCTTGAATAAGATTTTTGAAAAGGTAATGTTTATTAGGCTA